>NW_026709463.1:0-20932 GCF_030620025.1 Pocillopora verrucosa
CCAGTTTTGGATGTTTTTTAGTGCCTTATGTCTGCAATAAATTTTAAGGGAAATTATTATAAATACATCTAATGATTGATGTTCCTTCTTTGATTGCTAAATTTGTTTGTTGGGTTAACAGAAGGATGAGGTTGTTTTTATTGTCCTTTGAGTTAATTCATAGCATATTATCATTAACATACTGATACTCAAGGTTAGTGGTACTTCATTAGCAAAGAAGTCCAACCAACCCAATGAAAGTAGGCCAAATGTGCATTTTAATACCAATTTGGTAAAGACAGTCTTTCATTAGGTGAGTGTCATTAAAGTTTCTTTTCTAATGGAGACTGATTTTCTTCACAGATTCCAACCCTACAGATTCTCTATTTGAAAGAAGGAAGGAAGGAAGGTATTCCAAGGCCTTAATGCCATCACTGAGCAATATCTTTTCAAACTAAGGAAGGAGAAAGGGATAAATGTTCCAAGAGGGTGTTACCATGCAGTGATGACAACAGAAAAAAGGTTAATTTTGATTAATGGAGGCAGGTAAGGATGGGTAGGTTGAGACAAAGATTTTTCATTACAAGTGGGATAGAGCCTTGGAATTTTGGACCAAGGAGACCACAGAACTGATGTGGCAAGTATCTTAAAGCAAGTTGATAGTGATGGATGGGTCTTATTGAGCATTACAAAACAGCATCATTATGGAATGTGGAGAGACTGGAAATGGAGGCAACTTGAGGAGAAAGACTTTTTGTAATTTTAAATAAAATCAGTAAAGGAAAGCTATTTGGCACAGTGTAATACTAATAATTAAATACCTAACAGGTCATGTGTTCACTCTAACAGTTTCAATTGGGTTTTGAAGCATGGCTAATTCAAGTTATATCCAAAATTCCACAGCTCCAAATTGTGAATAGTACCTAGACATGGCTAGAGAACATCAATAGAGAATGTGACCTCTTAAGCATGTTCACATCAGACCCATGAATTTGTCCACAAAACCTCCTTTGGAGTTGTTTAGTTCCAGAGTTTCATATCCGGTGCATTTCCAGAGCAGTAAAATTTTAAAAAATGACACAAACATTTAAATTGCAAAGAATTTATTTGAAATCTTTATGTTTACAGCAACTCATATAAAAAAGAAATCTTACCAACCATTATGAGTGAATGGGTGAATAAAATAGCCTTGACTCCTCAATCTGGTGTCAACTGCTTTATTTTATTCAAAAGTATATAAGGGCAAATTTGAAGGACAGAGTTACTTTCTGTAATCTGTCAAATAGTATTGAACAGTTAGAGCCAAATAGTTGCAAGTGAGTAAAAGGATAGAATGGATTTATTGTATATTAGTGCAGTGTAGTCTACTTTATATTTCACAAATTCCAAAAAATCAGTATTTCACCTGAAGTTATTTACTTGAATTATTTGTACTGAAGATGTTTATTTCCATGGAGTGTTGCATGTTCAAGTACAACTGAAGGAGTTTTTTTTTAACTACCTATTTGTTTGTTAGATGAGCAATTTAAGCCTGAATTTTGAGTTAGATTAATTACGGTTTGCACATGTGGTTAGAAAAAATATTTAGCACCAATCACTCCTGCTTAAATGACACAAAAAAAGTGTTTATTTGTTCCAAACACTTACAGTGTATCCTATTTATCAAGATGATTTTATCAACAAAAGATATCATAGCAGGAAAAAGGTAACCAAAATTTATATGAAACATTAAAAAAGGAACAACTAGAGTGATTTTACTCAACCCATGAAACAGTATGTAAACAAACCTGTATGACATCAGCATGCATGTTTGATTGTTGGTTCTCCCCATGTTGTGTGTGGAAAACATGACATAAACCAAAAATTTTGTAATGCACAGTAGTTTATGACCAATTTCACCGGTTGGATAAAATCACTCTTCATATTCATCTACAATATCTTTTTGAGAAAGAAACTGCGACAAAGCCTTGACTTAGTATTAGCATGAATAATAGTTATTGCTCAATTGTCTTCTTTCGTGATGCATGTTAATAGTGACAAGAAAGTAATGCTTGTTAATATTGTCATCTGTTAAAAATTTGATTAAATCTGAATTACTTAAGTTTTCTTTTCTTTTCTCATATAAGCATACTGCTTTTTGGGCAGATGTCTCTCTGGAATGAGATCCTTTTGGAATGGCTTCCTTTGCACTCGACTCTTTAAATATTCTGTTACAATGTTTTATCTGACAGTGCATAGAACCCGTAGTCCTCTATGTATATGTACACTTTGCTTGTCAAGCAAAGATAAATCAATAGTTTGCCGTTAATATATGCACATGCATCTATGTATACAGCGACTTCTGGGAAAATTTCCATTTGTCTGAAAACTTTTTAACGCTAAATTGACTTAAATTCCAAGGGTATGAGTAATATACAGACCGGTCTCAACAATAAGAACATCACAGTGGTGAAACATAGCATCAAAACTTGCAGACTGATAAATATTTCATAGGGAAGGCTACATTCTCTTTTCCAGCGATAAAAATCTCCTCAGGCTCGGTGATATTTGTCCAATAATCTCTAGGCTTTGTGCTGGGATTCTACAATGTACCGCTAAAATGATTGACTTCACCCGAGGGTAACCTTCCGACACCTACCCCCATCCCAACATTCTTTTACGCGAATAAAGGGTGCAATTCCGGCGATCTAACTTACAAATGCGGTATATCTGTTCATTCCCATGCATTTCCATGTTTTAAGCGCATTCGAAAATCAAAACAATCAAATAGCTCGTACCCTGCATATGTAATGTATTCCAACTTGACATATCCAATATTAACCGCTATTTTCCATTTTTCATTGAATTGTTACAATTTATCCAGCAAGTAGAATATATCCTAACATGCCAAATCCAATCTTCACCCTAATTTTCCATTTTCTGAACCAACCTACGAGTGGATAATATCAACTTTTCCATATCCAATCTTTATTCCGATTTGTTCAAATAACTCTAGAAAAACGGGGTAAACCGTGACAATTATTTCCACGAGTGGTTAATATCATGACTTGCAATGTCCAATCTGTCCCTGATTTTCCATTTGTTCAACGAATTCTAGAAAACGGGATAAGTTTTGACAATTCATCATGCAAGTGGAATATAACCTAAGTTGTGATGTCAACTCTTTACCCAGATTTTCCTTTGTTTTAATAGATTAGTTCTAGAAAAAGGGGGTAAACTCTGAGAATTCATAATACCCTTAGCTCACATATGCTATCTTTACTCCGAGTTTCCAATTTTGCCAAATGAAATCTTTAGCCCTAATTTTTTCATTTTTTTCGTTTATTAGAGACAAGTAAGGTAAAATCTGACAATTAATCCCACATGTGAGATACATCCTAGCTTTTCATAATCAATCTTCACCCCGATTTTCCGTTTGTTGAGTCAATTCTGGAAAAACGGGGTAAAATCTGAGTACTCATCCCGTCAATGGAATTCATCCTAACTTGTCATATTCAATCGTTGTCCCGGTTTTTTGCATTTTTCCAAGAATTCTGTAAAAATGAGGTAAAATCAGACAATTCATCCTACAAGTGAAACATATCCCAACTTGTGGTTTGTAATCTTTACCCGATTTTCCATTATTTTCAGAGAATTCTAGAAAAAAAATTCATCTCATAAAAAGAATATATCCCAACATGCCAAATGAATTTTTCAATGAATTCTGAAAACGGGCTAAATTGTGTCCATTTATCTTAAAATTGGAATAAATTATAACTCGGAACATTCCTCATTTTCGGTTTTTTTCTAATTAATTCCAGAAAATCGGTGTAAATTCTGAGAATTCATCCCGTATGTGGAATGCATTCTAAGTTTCCATATCCAGTCTTCAACCCGATCTTCCATTTTTATTTCAATGAGTTCCAGAAAAACGGGGTAAGTTATGAGAATTCAAACCGTAAGTGGAATATATCCTAAGTTGTCATATTCAATCTTTGCGCCGATTTTCCATTTTTTGACGAATTAATTCCAAAAAAACAGGGTAAACTCTGAGAATTCATGATACAAGTGGATATTACCCGAAGTTCCCGAATGCCATCTTTGCTCAGATTTTAAATTTTTTCGTGAATTCTAGAGAAGCGGGACAATTTCTTAGAATTCATCCCGCAAGTGGAATATAAGCTACTTTGTCATGTCAAATCTTTCCTGATTTTCCATTTTTTAGTGAATTAATTCCAGAAAAACAGGGTAAACTCTGAGAATTCATGCTACAAGTGGATAGAACCTGTAGTTCCCATATGCCATCTTTACTCTGATTTTTCAATTTTTTTCAAGGAATTATGGAAAAACGGGGCATATTTTAGTAAATTATCCTCCAACTGGAACATGTCCTATTGACCTGCCACATCTAATCTAGTTTACCCCGATTTTCCATTTTTTTCAATGATTATAGAAAAACGGGATTCATTCTGAAAAGTCATCCTCCAAGTGGAATTTATCCTACTGACTTGCCTTCCATTTTTTTTCAATAAATTCTAGCAAAACGGGGTAAATTCTGAGAGAACATGCTACAAGTAGATAACACCTTTAGTTCCCATATGCCATCTTTACCCCAATTTTCCATTTCTTTTTTCAGCGATAAATTCTACGGTTAGCACTAATCGTTAGCCCCCAAAATAAAGCAACGCACAATAACTTAATATGTATTTAGACGTTTTCTATAACGCCCGCTTTCAGTTATTATTAACTTCCATGGAAATTAAAAACTTAGGCACACCAACGTGCTATGTAATATACTGTTCCCCGTTAATTGTAGTCATTCTCTAAAGAAGTCCCAATTAGAGACGAAACGCGTCGGAAATAAACGAGGAGCTTACAATTACAAGAAGAGTTTCTTTGTGCGGCTCGCTAGTCTTACTTAAAAATGAAAAAAAGAGGAAAAATTACAAATTTTATAAAAAAGTTTCTTTTCTCAATGAATTCTAGAAAAGCGGGATGAATTCTGAGAATTCGTCCTTCAAGTGGAATAAATCCTAGGTTGCCAAATCCAATCTTTAATCCGATTTTGCTTTTTTTTTTTTTCAATGAATTCTAGAATTACGGGGTAAATTTTGAGAATTTGGCCCGCAAGTAGCTAATACCGTAAGTTCCCATATGCCATCTTCACCCCGATTTTCCATTTGATCAGTGAATTTTAGAAAAAAAAGAGGTAAATTGTGGATAATACCCGAAGTTCCCATATGCTATCTTTACCCCGATTTCCCATTTTTTTTTCTGAAAATTCTATAGAATAACGGGGTAAAATCTGAGAATTCATCCTTCAAATGGAATAGATCCTAGATTGTCATATCCAATCTTCAACCTGATTTTCAATGCTTTTTTCTCATCGAATTCTAGATAAACGGGATAAATTCTGCGAGTTCATCCCGCAAGTGATAGCAATATGCTAAGTTCCCATATGCCATCTTTACCCCGATTTTCCATTTGATCAGTGAATTCGAGAAAAACGGGGTAAATTCTAAGCATTCATACTACAAGTGAATAGTACCCTAAGTTCCCACATGCTATCTTCAACCCGATTTTCCATTTTTTTTTCAATGAATTGTAGAAAAACGAGGCAAATTCTGCGAACTCATCCCGCAAGCGATAGCAATACTCTAAGTTCCCATATGCCATCTTTACCCCAATTTTCCATTTGATAAGTGAATTCGAGAAAAACGGGGTAAATTCTGAGCATTCATGCTACAAGTGAATAATACCCGAAGTTCCCATATGCTTTTTTTACTCCGATTTTCCATTTTTTTCAGTGAATTTGACAAAAAACAGGGTAAAATCTGAAAAGTTATTCTCCAAATGGAATAGATCTCAAGTTGCCATATCCAATCTTCAACCCGATTTTCCATTTTTTTTCCAATGAATTCTAGAAAAACGGGATAAATTCTGTGAAATTCATCCTTTAGGTGGATTCTATCCTATTGACTTGCTATAGCCACCTTTAGCCCCATTTTCGATTTAATCATTGTGTGAATTTGTCATAAACAGGGTAAAATAGGACAAATCCACCCAAAAGTGCCATAAATCCTACAATAATTTAGAAACAGTACTAAAAAAAAACAGCTAAAATCAGCGGAACCGCAATAAAATCACAATCTACTGCTTCAATTTTTTTAACGGAGGGCTTATTGCGATACGGCAAAAACCAACGGTACTCAAAGTAAACAACTGAAGGCCAAACTTCTGTGATTGAAGGAAGACTTCGTGACGCAGACAAATAATCACAACTTGGACTTCTCAGTCGATCTCACCCCCGGCAGATCAGGTGAAGTGTCAAAAAAAAAATTTTTATGTCGACGAACCATAATCTATGATCTTCAACTAGCAATTGTGATATGACGCCACATTGTGCTTTTGTCTTAGCTTGTGGCTAAAATGTTGTCATTGAAGTCGCAAGTCGAGCGATGAAGACTGTAAATAAAGCAAGGCTGCAAATAAAACGTGAACAATAACGCATCCTTTGGTCGAAAGTCGCTTTGTTATTCACGCGCAGCAAATTGTTCTTCCAAGTTTAGGTTATAACAACGATGCGATCACTCTGCGTTAACGAACGATTGAACTTCAAGGAAAGCAATATGAGAGGCCAATGATCCGGTTCGCAGTGATCATGCGAAAAGCATGTTTTCCTGAGATCAGTTACCGGAAAATACTGATCAAATTTTCCACTTATCCCGACCCCTTTGAATGAGTACTTTTGCTTGAAGACATAACTACAACGGAGTCTCTTAACCAGTCCCAAGCCGCGTGTCGCTCGATAGATCGCAGGATATGATTGGCCACTGTATCACATTACGTCAGAGGACATATCTGCAATAAGAGGACATAAGTGCAACGGTACATATGTAGCATAGGTCAGCATTAGATTCCATCCACCAAAACCACCTCGGTCGAGAGGGACTGAGGTGGAATATTTAACGACTTGCAAAACATAACCGAAGATTCTCGGAAATCCGCGAGTGATGTAGCCGAACATCCAAAGCTGTAAATCCCATGATTCTTGAGGAACAAACAGAAACAGCATGGCTAGAATTTTAAAGCGCGAACCCTTGCTTGATGGTAGACATGCGGATAATTTAGGATACGTTAATTCTGTTGATGAGGCGCATAAGCTTATTGCGGAATTTGAAACAGGATTGACGACGAAGTTTTCTTTCTGTAAAGCTGACAAAGGTTTCGGGAACACTGGTGTATATATATATATTGATATAGCTCTTTGGCATTACAAAGCTTTGCTATCGCTATTGTGCATTCTCACTACTTTATCTAGTTCAAGTCCTCTGGCATGGCTTGGATGATACCACAATTGTGGAATCATTCGGGTTATGTTAATGCTTACACCTCCTTCCTTGGACAGAAGTCGCAAAATACTCTGAGAAGATGCATGAGATATTTAAGGAACAAAAATTGGTTTTTTTACTGGTGTGCCTTTCCTAATTTTGGGAAGGAAAGTGTTCAATTGCCAGTACGGCATAGATAGAACAGCTGGAGAGAAAAGGAAATGAAAAGATGCAGAAGAAGTACTGTATATAATATTTTCTTTTTATCCTCAACCTTTGTGTTACTGTCAACTATGGCTTGCTAATTCGAAAGGTCAAATACACACATGAATGGGTCATATGACAATGATCTCAGAATACTTTTATGACAAACGTGATAACAGTTCAATCTTGGCTAAATTGAAGATGGTTTAGAAGTTAACAATTATAAGAACTTTTCACTAACATATGCTGCTGACAAAGGAGAAAATATATGCAATTCTGCATTTTTTGCTTTCTATCAAGCAATCATATATTGGCTCCTTATCACGCTATGACACTTCCGTTTTGTCACATTCCAAAAAATTAACTTGAGAAATACACTATCACTCATCTTACACTGTTATATTTACCTATTACAGAAGGCCAGAAACAAAGATTTTGTTTTCAAGAAAATAAGATTTCTTGTTCAAGACACAAGGAAGTTTGACTGCAAAGCACAGATAAAAATGTGAGAAATTTTATTTTTTTCAGAGAACAAAGTAGTTCTACCCATGTATAAACAGAAGGAATCCGGTTTAATAAATCAGATATGTGGCATGATTCCTTTTCTTCCATCCCCACTCAAAACAAGCAAACACACCTATGGAGGTTCCAGTCTGGTCTGCAAATGAAAGGGAGGAAGGTGATCATTGCAAAATTAAGCATTAGGGTTCTTATTTATAACATATTGATTATTGTATACTGATATCAAGAAATTAAGGTTGCGAGTAGCAGCCAGCTGAGTTATAGTTTGAGTTTTATCAAGTCCATTACTTTGTTAAATTTAGAGTAACCTTGTCTTGACAGAGGGAAATTGAGGAGCTGTAATATACTTATCATCAATTAGGGACCACAAAGAAAAATTTGTTTATAGAGACTTTTAGAGGAGAGGGGTAAGACTTGTGACAAGCTGGCAGACATATAGATAAACTTTACTGCTAAATGGGGTACAGTATAAAGTGCTCAGTATTTGGATCAGCTATGGCTCAACTTAAACTTTGCTTAGTCATGCACTGCCCGAAGTATAAAACAATTTTGTTGATAGCTGACAGACAGAGAAGAACAACAAGTAAACTTAAGAGCTGTTATTATTGAAGTGTGACGAGCACTTTTCATTTTTATATAAAGAAGGACTTGTAATATGCACCAAAAATAAAAAGATGTAATATTTTTTGGGAGATCCAGTGATTGGGACATTTAAGAAATTAAGTTATGAAAGGAAACTTGGTTGGTACTTCTCACTACTAACAAGTCTTGTTGACAAATATTTTCAGATCAGAGTTTCAAATAAACTAAATTGAAGACGTCATTTAAAAGGTGTTTTTTCTCAAAGGGAACATTGACTACCTCTACTTTGGTGCACCTCAGGCCCTTACTAAGGTCATCAGACTAGAAATCTTTCACAAAGTATTGAGGAGGTCCCCCTCTGTAAGTACGAGTAAGGATGAAGACACTGATGATTTAGCTTCAGAGGTTGAAACTGACCAAACAAGGCACGAGATAAGGACTAAGCCTGCAGGATAGGGGTGCAGCTGTTATTAGGTTTCGAAAAATACAACTCTTTGCATCTCGCTTTTCGTTCAAGTTATTCTCATTACCCTCGAAATAAAGTGGTTTTGTCTTCGAATATTTTTATTTAAGAGGAAGCCTACTGGTCAAAATATTGCTGGCTCACTCTTTAGGTCTCGCAATTCAACGCCGGCGACACTTTTATCGAGTGACGTAGATTAACATGTGGTAAAAAAAGACATTGTACTATCCAAGAAAAAAAAAATACAAAGAGAGATCTGCAGAATATTCTGAAATTGTCATCTAGCAGACACCATGACCAATGCACTCGAATGATTTCTGTAAAAAATGTTCGGGTCACGACAAACATGTTACTTTGGCGGACTTTTGCATGGAGATGTTTGATGGCGGTAAGTGACAACGACAACACTATTTTAATAATGGGATAACTTCCTAAAGAAACTGTGATGTTGCGTCGATGGGAAAATATAACAGGGTGATTAACTATTAACAACTGAGTTGATAAACGTAAATTGGCCACCGCAAAGAGTTTTAAGACTGACGTTTCGACTGTTAGCCCTTCTTCAGGGCGAAAACGCACTGATAAAAACGCGCTCTCACATAAAACACTTACTTTTATTTGCGGAACATTTTTATAATTTAACAGAGCTACCGATACCGATATTTCTTCTCGAGCGAGAGCGCAGAATTACTCGTCTGTAAAAGCGGAAGATGTCACACACGAAAGGTGGTATGTCGACCAACACGTTGCATGTAACTTTAAAATCACCAAAAATGGGCGATAAGGACAACAGACTATCAGATCATTGACTAATTAATGTTTTCTGCCGTACGAAAGCCATATTTGCTGATTTTGGCAAATCTCCAAAGTAACAAACGACAGAAGAAAGAAACGTTACGACTTTCCATGAACATTTGCCTACACACATCTCGGTTTTAAATGTGAAATTTTTTACTCCTATAAAAAATCTCGCAGTTTTTCACACTTTTTAACTTTGTTGATTAATCATGTCGTATAGCGAACTATAAAATGCTGGTTTAATTGGCCAAGCAACCGCCTAGACCCAGAATTGTGTGACAGGTGTACTTGAGGGAACCTTGTCACAGCAGCAGATTTTAAAAGGCACCGAAACAAAAATACGGCAGACCCCCAAGATATTTTTTAGTTGGTTTTCACAGATGAAATGATAGATTATAAAGGCGACTTAAAATTGGTGTTGTAACTGTCTGGCAAGGGGAGCTATTTAACTCCAAGGTTATCAAATATTTGGATTTATCAAAAAGTCTAACAATAAACTGAGTAATCTATTTGCTTTTGCTGACTGACAAGCCATCAATCTAATTGAGTTATACTTATCAGAGTAAGGGCTTAAATACCATCGCAGTGACAACTCCACACGTTTTTACTGGGATACCTGTGGTAGCCCAGTCATAAAATGCCTTTGTTTTTTTGTCGTCTTTTTTTTTTACTGGGATACCTGTGGTAGCCCAGTCATAAAATGCCTTTGTTTTTTTGTCGTCTTTTTTTTTTTTTTTTTTTTTTTTTTTTTAACTGGGATACCTGTGGTAGCCCAGTCATAAAATACCTTTGTTTTTTTGTCGTCTTTTTACTGGGATACCTGAGGTAGCCCAGTCATAAAATGCCTTTGTTTTTTTGTCGTTTTTTTTTTGTTTTTTTTGTTTTTTTTGTTTTTTTCCTCCGCCGCAAAATGGAAAAATTGCGCAATAGTACCCAGAGGTCATTGGGCCCTCAACACCATGACAACTAACTGTGATCCAATGAGGTGTTCACATGCTGATCACGCGTGCTATCTTGATGATGATTGACGTTGTCATGCACGGACAGGGCCGGGTCACATGACGAACACGAGATTTTTGCCCAAAAAACTATTTTGTCAGTCGTTTTGTATTTCAACGTAATTGGATTACGATCATCTGGAGCATTGTTGCGTTTAATAAATAGGCGTTGCCTCGTGTTGACAGATTTATTTGATGATAAGAATCGTGATTGACATTAATTCAATAGATTGATTTAAAAGCGTTAGATTATTATGTTTTAAGTCAGTTTTTCAGCAGAATCGAAGTGAGAAAGAAGTTATTTTGTTATCGTTTTTCTGTCTCTAAATCCGCTTACCTGGAGAATCTGCTAACCCGTATAGTGAGACTGTTGTAACGACCCGCCACAGAAGTAAGTTTATATTGAAGTTTTTGAATTTAGTTACAAGATAAAGACTTGATTTGCGTTTGTTCTAATTGCGAATTATAAATGTATTTCTTTTAGATCGAATAATTATTAAAGCTTGGCTTAATATTATACAGTTTGTGGTGGTCATTTGATCTAACCAGTTCCGAGTAAGGAAACAAGCATTATGGGGCAAACGCTCAAAATACTTATAGACACATACACAAATCGTATTGTTCGCGGCCAATCCACACAAAAAGATGTTATTGAGCGGTAATTTTGGATCGGACAGAATCGCGAACGCTTGAAAGCCATGAAAGCATTGAATGCCTTGTATGTCTTGTATGCCAAGTATGCCAATGTCTTAGTTGAAAACGTTAACTCGTTGTAAAAAGCAAAATCTGAAATCTGAAACCAAACTGCATATACTCTATGCAATCTATTGAACAACACTACTACCGTGAGACTGAAGAACAAAATTCAAATGGATGCAAACTGCTTGTGAAGAAAGACGCCATGTTGGATTCACTTGATGCCAGGGAACGTAGCTACGATAACAGTGCGAATGGTATTAATTTCACGATCAGAAAGGTGAATCTTATGTTTGTTTTCATTGTAGTTGTATGGATATTCTTTTTTAATAAATACATGATCCAAAATCCCGTGTTTTTTTGTGTATAATGTTATTATTTCAAGTATTGTTTACGCAATCGTCTTGTCACAGGCGACCCAAGGTCACGTCTCGAGAAAGAGCCAACGATTAATTCACGAACGCGTCACGCGTTGTGTGACTCAGGAATAGTTATACTAAGAACCGTTGAAAATTTTTAACACGTTATAAGGAATAGTAAAGGGAACGAAATATGGTCGATTTACAACGATAAATATTTCGAAATATGAAGATTTTTCTCGTAAAATCAATAAAACTTACTCATACCCTGTGTATCCGTTGTAGTTTCTGGCGATTGTTGCCGTTTTAAGCTTGCTTTACCATCACTATTATTCACGTCATCTACTTTTATTACATTGGTAAAATCTGTACAGACATCACACCAACCAACTATGTTGAAGGCTTGAAATTATATTACGATCGATTTTCATCAAGAAATGGGCCAGGAATTTTCCACAATAGTGCAAATAATCATGAAGGCTGATCGCGGAAAAGCGATTGCGTGACGCTCGGTAAGCTATAAGATGACATGTTATTATATACCAGACGTAAAAACTCTTCAGATTCTCAGTCTGCATTTTGTACCCACTCTGCAGTCTATATTTTGTATCCGGTCTGCAGTCTGCTGTCTACATTTTGTACTAACAGGTATTCGTGGCACCAATACAGTTTATTTTTGGTGACACATTTATTCGCACAACACACATAACCTACCACAAAATACCTGTGTATGAGGTAATTCGACATTTTCATTCTTTCCCGCGTTAATAATCTTCTTTCCTTTTGTAAGAATGTAGACCACTTACAATGTTTCAAGTAATCCACCCACCCTACAAAAAATAACTCTTGCATGCATAGCATGCCTATGTTTTGAGACAGGTGTATGCCCTTGGCCAGACTTGAGCTCACTATTTCAGTATACTAGTCCGACACGCGTAGTATCATTACACTTGATTCCACGGATCCAGTACCATCCAGGTATCCCAGTTACCCTGCTCACAGGGTCTAGTACTTGTTTTGAAGTTACTTTTTTTTAGTGAAAACCAAGAGAAACCGGAGGGTGGTCTATCTCTCCCTGGAAATAACCAAAACAGAAACCAGTTTGTCTGTTTGAGTTTTGGGGTAGATCCTTTAACCTGGCAAACTGTTATTGAAATCGGTGGGATGAAGTGTCGCACGACTGCTTGGTGCTCTTGCTCTCTGCTTCTGGTGTTAGAAGCATACGCTTTCATTTGCCGCTGCACGTTTGAGGAACGTTTTGGAATTCCGGGTGAATGGTTTTGGTTGAAAAACGACCGGACGGTTGTTGATGTGAACCAACCGGTTTAATGCACTTCAAGGTAAATGAAATGTCTGAAAAATGAGTACCACTCTTTTAAGCATAGTTCAGTGAAAGCTGGTTTAAATTCATCTCGACACCTTACTTCAAGGATTCGTTGCCAAGTTCCCTGGCATGTTACACATGTTCCACTTCAGGCTTAAATTCAAACCTGTTAATGCAACATTTCCTTGTTGAACTTTGACAGAAAGTTTCCTAAAAGCGGCAATGTTTTCTGCTTTGGTTTGAGCTTGTCTCTCCACGATAAATACAAACAAATGAAAACTGTAAAATCAAAGGTTTTTCCGCGTAGTGTTATTATTGTTCCCAGTGTTTACGTGCGTACTGTGACGAACGTTCAGCAAGCGAACTGAACTGAAATGAACTGAACTGTTTTGTTTTGTGTGATTATTTACTATCGTTTAAATTCTATTATCGTTTCATTGTTCATTCTTTTAATCATTTATCAGAGCGTATTTGATCGTGTTATTAGCCACCTATCATGTTTAAAGCCTGTTGCTTACATAATCTCTGTAGTATCACATATCGGAGTGTCGGAGTAAGTTGTCGGGGTATATCCATCTAGAGTTTTCTATCGGAGTTATTGGAGTCTTCGGAGTAACTGGAGTCACTTTCCCACGGAGTTTCTTTTACCCTTTTTACGCAGGATCAAACGTGAGTTTCCTTTGTACATTTAATCGCCTTTTTTATCGTTACATTCATTTGTAATTTCCATAGAATCATTTCTGATTACGCAATCATAAATTTCCTTTTAGTTTTCACCGCATTGTAACACGTTGTACTCAATAAAAACTGGAATGAGACGGATGTGTATATGTGGTTGACACTCAACGTAATCCCAACACTTGGGTACGCGACACGTACTCTATCTCACACCTTACAACTATAAGCAGTCAATTCTCCGCTGTGGCTTTTCGTACGTGATCCTTCTGAATGTGCGTACTTAGGTACAGGTTGTTACTTTCAGTGTATTTTTATAACGTTTAGAAGGCAGTACCTTTGTGATCTAAAAATGCTTGGAGTTTGTCGTTTAGAACTTCTTTAGCTCGCTTTTTTAATTTCATTCTCGCCGCTTGCAGTACTCATCACTTAAATGATTAGTGCCGATGCAAAGACATTTCACGAATGTGTTCTGTGAACTACTTTTATTTTTAAATGTTGTTCAAGTCGAGGTGTGATAGCAACGATTTGAACCAAGTTACGAGATGGAACTATTGGCTAAACTAGTGAAATAGACACACAGAAAATACGAAGAGGAAATAGCGTCCAAATCTCTGAAAACGTTTACATTCTCAAAGGGAAATAAAGGCAGCTATACTCACATGTTCGCCAATCTTAAAATATAGTTGTTTTTTTTCTTCATGAATTTGTGGTGTTACTCGTTTTGAATCACGTAAGAAGAGAAAAGAAAATTCGACAAAGAAAGTGATCTTACCTTGCTTGTTTTCCGGCTCTGATTTAACTCTGAATTCTAAGAGTAAACAACAAATGCACACCTTTACCAGTGACGCAACAACTCGATTCCCTATAAAAAGATTCTTCGTTAACAAAATATGACAACAATAAATTCGACAACTGCAATGTTTTTAAGGGAATTATGATTTTAGCTCTATTCTTTATTTGGAAGGGTATATCGTGAACAGATTGAAAGGTATTTGCTGTCAAAACTAATTGCGCAGTTTTTGTGACGTTCTCCTTTTCACCAAAAGATACGTTATTAGACATTAACTTTGTAGTAGGAACATCTAGCTTCGTTATTCACAAAATTATTAGTACTTACGATAAATTGTGTTTAAGTTATCATAGCTTACCCATTCTCGCTAATCACTTTTTCCACCAATATACTCCTGGTCAATGGTCCACAAGAATATGGGTGAAGGCGGTGCACACACGTTTCTGGGTGCAGTATTTATAATGTTTTTGCACCAATCAGATGAAGTTGAGCCGTTCTTTCCTTCTTATTCATTGGTCAATAGATATATTAATTGACATTAAAAATAAAAATGATTTCTACTGGTTGTCTTCAGCTCAATAATTGACGAGGGCTGATTAAAATAAAAGATCAAAGTGCTCTGTGAGCAAACTCGTGAATTGACACATGATTTTTTGGATTATGTTTATTGATATCTGGTTTAGGGAATTTTGTGGTTGATTGTCATATCTAGAGTACGAGCAGTAGTTCAGTGTTCGCAGCAAAGAAACAAAGTAACGTTGGGATAAGAAGGCATTACCATTGAAATGATCATGCTATTACATTTGACAAGGGTGGATGATGTCATGTGTTTTAAACGTATATCAATTCTGTTTCTGGTTCAAAAGAAAAGGTTGGAAGTAAATGTGGGTGAAAAGTGAAATTAACTGTCTATCATTGTAAATATTAGAAAACCAAGGCAATACTGTCTTAATGAAAACATTAACGATTCCCTCTTTAGCAAATGAGACAAACGGGAACGAGTTTTGAGTGATATAATTAAGCCAAGACTGCCACCGTCATTTTGGATCTCCGCCTGGGTAGATTTTAGTCACGTGTTAGGCAACGTATAATCAAGAACAAAATAGAATTTCATTTCGGGCCTATTTATCAATTTTGTGGTGTATAACTTTCGCATTTTAGTACGTAATATTTATTTTGAATCTTCAAATTGTCTGGAAACTTAAAAGAAAATTGTTCTTTAAAAATTCACTGAAAATCGGTAGCTAAAATTGTTTGTTTAGGTGTTATTTGATTTTCGAGATAACTTGTAATTTCGTCAGTCGCCGGCATCTCATGTTGCTTCACACAGGAAAAACACACGATACGAAACGTAATGATCGATTTTGTCCTCAACCTCACCCCATAACATAAAAAGCTTTTGAACATCTGTAAACTCCGAGCGCTTCGCAGTAAGTGATATTTTCAATGAATCTTCGGATTGTTTTCAAGTTCAAGGACTGTAAATTACAATTTTATGTAGAACGAAGGTTGTTCTGGTATTTCAGTGTGAATCCTTGCATGCCTGCCAGTCGCTGGCGCCGCTTGTTGAAACTAAAATGAAAAAAAATAGTATCATTTTGGCTTCTTTTCACCCCACCACTATTCTTAGCAACAAAGGTCGCCATTTCGTTTGTTTATTGCTCGCCAAAAACTATCAAATGCACTCAAAAGCCTAAAATCGAAAAAAAGTTTACAGGTGGGTCTCAATGGGGTGATGGCTTTTACGACTATCGGTTAAAATTTTGGCCAATTTCCGGCTAACGGTTAACACCTTTCCATTGTTTCCACCAGAGATATTTTTTACGGTTAACTTTTTTTACGACTGATGGTTAAAATTTGTCAATTTTTACGTCTAACGGCTAAATATTTTGGCCGTTTTACGGCTAACGGTTAACCCCATTGAGACCCTCTTACAGGAATCGACCAATCGAGCTAGCGAGCGAGCATGCGCGCAATTCACGAGTTAAAATAAGAGCACAATATTTCGTAAATCATTTTATTTAATCAAAGAGTGAATTCTACTTTGTTACAAGTTTCCATCTAATTGTACTCAGAAACACTTTTGCAATATAATCGGAAGACTTACCTATCCAACGCGACTGGTATAAATTTTTGCTATTCTACTCGTGTGAATTATGCCCATTGTAAAATTACTTTCCGAGTGAACAGATCAGAAGACATTGTTTGATTCGTAAAAAACTAACCATAAAACTTTTGGAAAATTAATACAAGAGGAACGGGAAAAGCATTGAAAGAATTTTAAACATATATCAATGTACAGTTCGCGCGGTCCACTAGTCATGACCTCGACCCAGACATCTTCCCAACCGACCCGACGAGAGTCAGTTTATGAGCGTTTCATCAAATGGCCACTTGGTGTTGAAATTTCGTTTCAACTGAAATTGAACCTCCTCTTATACAACAGAAGGGCGTGCACCAGACAACTACTGGAAAAATTAATGAGTTTTTCTCTGTTTCTTTTCTTCAAGTTACAACAAGAAAATCGTAATTCATCAACAAACACGAGTCGTCTAATCTTCTTTCATTTTAAATACCAGTCCACAATTCCAATTTACGTACTAGGAAAATGAAAAAAGATCCGTGTAAATACAGGGGCCTTTTTTGGAAACTTCCTGTAACTTAACACGTCGGAGTGACCATATTTTATAAAATCAAAATTATAAGAACAGAAAAGCAGTTTATTGCACCCTAACCAGTCCATTTTGTTTCTGTAGCTAATAGGTTTGCTGTACACTTTTCAAGACTTTTGAAAAGTCCGTTTTAAATATAACTACAACAACTTTGCCAGCCTGTTAGGTTACTGGGACCTTCAAGAATTAGACCCCAAGACGGGAGAGCTTTTTCCGCACCCAATCGTGTTAACCCGTTCAACCTCTTGCTATTGCAGAAGACCATGATCTGCTTCTGCTATAATTTTTTTACGTGATTGCGCATGTAGGGTTTAACAGGCTATGGGCTAATTTTTTTTGTCTATCGTTTATTTCTTTTGTTTCCTTTTAAACATTTCTATGGACCATTTAATTTCTTTTCATAACTTTTAGGTGACATAGGTCTTATTCGTATCATTTCTTATAAAAATTTGTTCTGAAAATTGGCGCACCGCTGGCCAAAAAGTGACACGGGTAAGCGTGCCTCATTCAACCATTTATTTTTCTTGGAAAACTGTATTCAGTCACGTGGCCTTCACAACAAGCGTAGCCTTTTTTCGCCTTTGCCAGTTGCACACGGAACAGCAAGGCAAGCTTAAACCGCAAATCACACGCGAGGAAGGTGCATTACACTGTTTTATGCTTCTCTCCTAGCACGTGACTCGCACTGCGCGCTCTCCTCGCATTTGTCTCTGTTCGACTAGAAAACGCTACAAAAAACATTCACCTTTTCTGTAACCTACCAATAATCATGAAAAATATAATTTTTTTTTTCTGACTTATCTAAAATTTCAATCAGTTGTCTTTTATCTCTCACGCCTCAATACAACTCCTGTACAATGCGTGCGTTATAATTGGTCTATTTGACATATCGTATTTTACAGTAACTTTGTTTGACTGGAGACCTTTTTCTTTAATTGATGCCAGACATGTAACAAATTTCTTTTAAAATCTTTTTCTGTCCTTACTGTAAGTTACAGAACCTGGTTTCTTTTTTTTCAGGTTTATGGCCTAACTATCAGCAATAAGGTTGTTACGCACGGACTAAGAAGACCACTTCAACCCTTTAACCCCTAAGACTGACTATCGTGTAATTGCTCCTTACAATATCACCCTTGAATTACACATAAAGGTTACGAGAATAAAAGAAATCATCACCAACTAACGTAACTCTTGATTGTTAGACAAATTCTACTACTGACAACAGTAGTATGGAGAATATGCATACTGACCTTACTGTGTAAAGAGTTAATAGGATATGTAGATGTGTGACATCTTCATTCGATTTTTTTCGAATAAAAAATTTGGTCTTTTGCTCTAAACAACTACTAACAATCATGCATTAGTTAACTGCGCTCGATCTAGTTTAAAAATGCATTATTTTGCCCACCCGTAACATAATTGAATCCCGGGCGTGAGGAGTACTTCTTCGTAATATGGTACTCACGACATGCCGCTGGATGGGACTTTATTTTCAAAACTTTATCACATAGTGGACTTTCATTTTCAATAGACTTTCTCTAACGGCATATAAAGAAATCGACTAACTGGACATTGCGACAATGACAATTGCCCAACACTGCTGGGTTTATAGTTGGCCACAAAATATACTATAATGGAGTAAGGGTTCTGAAATGCAAGCAACACACAATTAGCAAAAAGGTTCCAAAGTGCCCTCTCCTTTCTCTCACCTTTGAAAGCATTTTACAACAACTGAATGATGGCGCGGCTCACAATTCTAATCTGTACTAGCTCATTTGGGTCGATCGGATAATTGTAAACCAAAGCTAGTGAACTTACGGGACTCCTTGAAATGGATACGACTAGTTACCAAGTCGAACATGAACTTCAAGCTCTGAAATCGGATTCCTTTCACACAAAAGCGTTCCTGGCGTCGAACGAAATAACACAATTCTTTTTTAACATCTTTATGGACAAATTTTTGCAGTATTATTATTTCATCTGTGAAACTTTAAACTCCAGTCAATCTAATAGACAACTTCAACTAAAACGCATCAACACCATTTTTATAGTTCCATGCAAGTTGTACTAAATTATATTGTAATTCAAATAAAATCACTTCGTTACCATCAAAAGTTTAATAACGCTTAAAACAATCAAACATACATCTATTCACAGTATCTTAGTGTTGCCAAGTACTCTTAGTAATCTTTATCAATAGTATATTGAAATTACTAACACTTGCAAAAACTAATATTCCCTTACTGTATGACTTTATCATTATATGCATCATTAATTAAAACATTGTCATCTTAAAATAATTGGTGACTCTTTTAATTAATTTTTCATATTCATAATATCAACTCTTATCTAATGCATATCTTGGACAAAAAGTGATTTCTTTTTTTTACATCAGGTCAATGTCATGATGTTTGAATAGTTTTAAGTCAATTATTATCCATTTTCATGTCACTAAAAAAGCTGTCTTGATGTGACCATTAATTGCTGTTAAGTCACTTTCAATTACTTTTAACGTGTTTTTAAAATCCTGTACATCTTTACTTCCAGTACACCTTCACATCATACAAGTTCATAAATATTTAACCCTGAGATATTACAAATCCTCTCATCCATTATTTTCATGTTGTCTAAAAAACATCAGGAGGCTTGAACTGATACTTTTAACCTGTGCTCAATCAACATTCTTCACTATCCCTAAAACAAAAAGAAAAAGTGTCTCACTGGATAAAGCCTTCACTACAAACAAACTGACTTAACCCTTATACCCATAACACTAGTAACCATCTAATTTCTTCTAACACAATCACACTTGAATCAAACGTTTAATCGAAAGAATAAAGGAAATGATCACAAATTCAACAAGCTTTTGATTATTAAAGAAATTCTCCTTTTCAACATCTTACCCTTTAACCTGTAACAGTGACTGGCATCTAGTTTCTCCTTACAAGACCACCCCTGAATAAAACATTAAGGCCATGAGAATAGGGGAAATGATCAATAACTGAAGAACCTCAAGATTGTTAAACAAATTCTCCTTTCCAGAACCTTAACAAGTGTATAGAGAATGTATGGAGAATATGCATATTCATGTTAGGGTGTAAAGGGTTAAAAAATGTAAAAATAACTATATGGACAATATGCATACAGATGTTAAGGTGTAAAGGCTTTAATTAACTTACATAAGAAATTCATTAATCATCAATTAAAACCTTTAAAATCCCTGACCCTCTTCCCTGCTCTATTCAACCACAATTTGAAAATAAATGATTTTTTGTGTGATCAACACATATTGTAGAATTATGCAAGTCATCTATCACTTTATGGTCCTGCTATTTAAGTTTCTTGAGTAAGCATCATTTTGTAGCTATATTTCCACAATTGACCAGATAATCAATCATAGTGACTTAACTTAAAAACTGGACCCCAGTTCAAGGGGAACACAATTCATCTAATCCATGACCTTAACCAGGTATAATTTTCATTGTCCCACTCCCTACCCTCTCCTTCTACTGATGTCCTTGGGACTAATTTATTTTTCTCTCCAGCTTTCAGCTGCC
>NW_026709464.1:0-50000 GCF_030620025.1 Pocillopora verrucosa
TCCTATAATATCCATACATTATCCAGCAAACAGATAACAAGAGTACTCAAACTTATCTGGTAGAAGTTATTTATATTGATCTAACACCAAATTCCTGCATCTAATTTTCAAGGAAATGTGTAACAGCCAAAGGGGAGAATTAACAATCAGATTTTTGAGTCTGCAAAGATATGCATGTCTAGACAATTATTTTAATGACTAAAACTATTAACTCGAGTGGTTCCCTGCTGTAATTTGAAGTATCTGGGTTACTAATTAAAAGCTTTTCTAATTCCATACCTGTGCAGCTGACTGAGCAAGAAAAAAGAATTGCTTTTGGCTCAGAGAAAAACATTATGGTAAGAGGCGTAACATATTAATCAATAATATATAGATTTAGCTAAGCCTATAAAAGCGGAGCTCGCATTTTTTTTTCCCGCATGTCTCAAGGGCACAACACCTTACCCTGGCCAGGACTAGAACCCATGTTGTCCAACTTGGAGCCCAGTGCACAGACCATTGGACTACTGGACAAAGCCGTGGCATTGACATTCCCGCAGTACAGTTGACCGCACATGTTAAAAGTAGCACCTTGTACAGTCGTACGTCCAAATTTTTTCGGCTTGATGGGTTACTACTATTTTGCATAATTATGGGGCTACACTTTGTGAGCTCTGCTAAAAATAAATTCTAAATTCATTTAATTAGTGATTGTTATTAATCAAAGCAGCATTTTTTGACATAATAATCATGCAGGTACTTAAATATCTCAAGTTGTGGTTGATTAAATTACAGTTCAAAGGCAAAAGGAATTTTGTTTTCATTCCTATACTAATACATTTCTTATGAAAACCCTGCAGAAGTGAAAAAAGTTCATTTGAAAATGTTGTTTATTAATCGTATTTTTCCTTGTCAAAGAGAAAACTCTTGCCTATATGATGTTTTGAAAGCCTTAGGGTTTTAAATTAATCTAATTCTTTTTAATTCCATTTGCACAGCTTGTTCTCACTCAAATGGAAAAACATCCGGATAATTTCATCATTCAAGTAGCAGCTGTGTAAGTTATAACATTCACGAAGATTGATAATATTCAATGAGATGTATAATTAAGATAATCATTCAAAATAAAACAATTTTGTTTTTTATGAAAACAAATTTTAAAAACATTTTGATTATTATTTTTAAAACAAAGTTTTGACCCTATTATATAAACGTTACAAGTTACAAACATTTTTGGGATGTTCTTTTGAATTCAGAGCTTGTGTATTTAACAACATCATGGCAAGAGGAGGGGAAGCAAACCCAGAAGTGCATCCTCATTTCTTAAGGTAAAATTATTACTGAATACATGATTAAATGTGTTTAAAACACTCCCAAAGTGGTATTAGAGGGCTGGTGTTGTCAAGCAACAAAACATAGCAATAGTTGTCTTGGCAACCAGGTGGTCACCTTGGTAATCAAGCCACAGCCCACCTTTACGCACCTATCAGCACAACACAAAAAATACCTGTGTGTTAAATGGTTACTTATTAAAAAGTTGGCAGTTGGGAGTGGGGGGGGGGGGGGGGGGGAAGGGGAGAAGTGTAAACCTTCCATGCCCCCCTGCTACATCTCATTGGTTAAACCACTGCCTTAACAACCTGAGGTAGAAAGGTGGTTAATTTTCATTTTTATTATTTGATTAGTTAAAAGTTAATAATTAGTCAGAATCTTTTTAAGTTAACATGCTGTTTGTACATTCAATGTGATTATCTTAAGTTATCTTCTGATTGACTTTTCAGTAAACTTGCATCTTTGGTTCTATCAGCAATGACAATTTTTCCAGAGGAGTATTGTGTAAGAATTTGCTTTATTTTTGATAAATGAATCAAGACAAACAGTAATCTACCATCAAAGACTCTCTATTATGTTTTGATTCTGCTTGATCTTATGACAAAATGACAGAAGAACAATGAAACATCAGAAAGTAATCAGAGTAGAATTAATGTATTCATTGACTGAGCACAAAGAACAGACAGGAAATTCTTACATAGCCTCAATGCCAATATTTTCCAGGTCTGCCTAATCTAACTCAATCACTCAGTGTTTGTCATGAGCACTGCCCTTTTTTCTCCATTTTTTCCATTTTTTTCCTTATGGCGGACTGTATGTTAATTTTGGGGTCAAAACAAGTTGTCACAAAAGCAGTAAGTAGAAATGATTCAAATATTGTAAATTTAATCTCCAGTGCATTGAAGGAATATTGGCTCTAGAATATGGGCTGAAAATTTAGGGCAGTAACTGTCGAGAGATGTATGTCGCCAAATAGAGTAAGAAACCAATAACTTGATTTTTACTTTGCAGACATTCAAATACTTTGAAGCATCATGTTTGGCTATAGATGCTCTGTGCAATTTCCATGGTAACCAGGATATTTGTCAGCGGGCTATAGAGCTATGTG
Source organism: Pocillopora verrucosa (assembly GCF_030620025.1). Taxonomy (NCBI): domain Eukaryota; kingdom Metazoa; phylum Cnidaria; class Anthozoa; order Scleractinia; family Pocilloporidae; genus Pocillopora; species Pocillopora verrucosa. Next base: position 2,420 of record NW_026709464.1, read on the forward strand.
CAAGTCTGTGTGCTAAGGTATTGCAGGACAGTACAAACAAATCCCCCAAAAAATGCAAATTTTGGACAGATTCTTTGCTCAATTGGACACTCAAATATTGGAAAAGCAGGAGAAGCACCCATTATTCAAGATGTTTGCAGGAACTAATTAAAGGGGAAATGCTAATGAAAGTTTGGATAGATGCTAGAATCTGAGCAACTCCACACCTACCCCTCCCCTAACTCAACATGAACCCCTAACTTGTCATCAGTTGACTGTTGTTGGGTTAGGGGAGGGGTAGGTGTGCAGTTGTTCAGATTCTGGCATTGATTCAAACTTTCATTAGCATTTCCCCTTGAATTAGTGCCTGCAAACATCTTGAATAATAAGTGCTCCTCTTGCATGAATAAAAACTTCCACCCCCTTCCCCCCTCTCTCTTTTAATTGTTAAATTACCTTGTTCACTAAATTAGTTAACTCTTTAATTCTCAGAAGTGATTCTCATGTAACTTTCTTCCTATAATATCCTTACATAATCCAGCAAACAGTTAACAAGAATACTCAAACTTATCTGCATGGTAGAAGTTCTTTATCTTGATCCAACACCAAATTCCTACATCTAATTTACAAGGAAAAGTGTAGCAGCCAAAGGGGAGAATTAACAATCAGATCTTTGAGTCTATGAAGACATGCATGTCTGGACGATTATTTTAATTATTAAAACTATTGGTTTAAGTGGTTCCCTGTTGTAATTTGAAGTAAGTATCTGGGTAAAACTAATTGAAGGCTTTTCTAATTCATACCTGTGCAGCTTACTGAGGAAGAAAAACTTGCTCTTGGCTCAGAGAAAAACATTATGGTAAGAGACATAACATATTAATCAATAAAAATCAATTTTAAATTCATTTAGCGATTGTTATTATATCAAAGCAGCATTTTTTGGCATGATAATCAATTATTTAAATATCTCAAGTTGTGGTTGATTAAATGTGTCTTCCAATTATAAACTAGGTCTTTACTAATCATGCAGTTCATTTTAAAAATACAGACCATGTTTAATATTATTCAAGAAAAGATCAGTGCAAGACAGGTATGGATCAGATAGAATTTGCAACACTATAATGAAATGATTTCATAATACAAATGTCATTTTTTTTAATGGAGCAAGCAGATTAAAGAAAGATTAGGTTAGGCCTTGTGCACTCAGGGTCATCACCATTTTGGTTTATTGCTGTATGATATTGTTGCAATGCCTTTGAGCAGAATTTTTTTCAGTTTAAGAGATATGATCATCACAATAAAGGAACACAAAGCTAGCACGTTTTCTAGAAATAGAAAATATGGGAAAGCCAAGACTTGAATTAAGTTAAACATTTTTTTAAGGTTACTTGATCTGACTGTCAATTCAAATTAGCTGCTTTCATAATTATAATTATATTTTCTCATTTTCTTTATCTCAGTTGACTTGTGATAATTTTATCCAAGATTGTTATAACCAATAATTGTCCTTTTAAGAAATTGTTCTCTACCTTTTCATCATCAATAATTATTAATGATATTTTAGATTGCTTTATGCAGTCTTTTTTTTTCTAGGAGGATCTCACATTGAGTAATGCATTTACTGTTCTAGAGAAATTAACTGGTATGCAATGTTTTTTAATGTCACTATGACAAAGGGCTAACACTTTATAGTGGCCAATTTACATTATTAACCCTGTTGGAATAGTAAATTACTACAGTTTCTTTAGAACTTACTCCCTTCACTTGAGCTAAACTCAGTTTTCAGCCTAAGGAGTGACCAGGAGACTGGTTGTCCAAGTAGATAGGATGTTGGCTCATTGCAAGTTACTCACCCACCCCACCCACCTCTGCCATTTCATCTTTTTCTGAGAGTTTTTCCAAGGCATTATGATATTATTATAGAGTTCAGTGCTTTTCCCTAGAATACAATACAATGACCCTTTCCCAAGTTCAGCAAACCAAGAGTTAAAGGCTCTTTCCATGAGCTGTCCAGATAAAAAAATAGTTCTTTCTGACATTTACAGATGAGATACCGAGCACTTGTTCTCTGTTTGTTGAGAAAGGAGGTTTTCAATTGATGGTGCAAGGCCTGAAGGTATACAAGAACATTCTTTTCTAGAAACTGCCAAGTAAATTCAAACAAACTGCCAGGAGGCTGTGTGGCTGAGTGGTTTAAGGGTGCTCAGGACTTGTAATCTGGTCATCCTGGGTTCAATTCCTCTACCCTGCCATTCATTGGATTTGTTCTCAGTCACCCCAAGTTGAACTCCCCAGCTGTGCTGTGTAAATAGCTGATTGGCCTGCCTCCTGGCAGTTGGAATTTCAAGCACTGTATGTTTTATTTCAGTCACTGTAAAGTGCTATTGAATAGCAATAGAAATAGCTCAACATTGTCCACCACACAGTATCAAATAGCAACATGCACACAGCACAACAGAGTTCGAGTGTTTTTAAGTAAATATGTTTAAGGTTTTCACAGCTCCCACACACCCCTCATCAACAAAACTGGGATCAGACAGGATCAGATCATGGATCAGGTCATGGATTACAGATGGGGTCATCAGGATTGCACCACGGATTGAAAAAGAAAAGTTTAGAAAAGTAAAAATCAGATCATTTAAAAAATAATAATACTTAAAATATGAGATCAAAAAACCTAAAATATAGTAATTAAATGAGAAATGTTACATGACAAACTAAAATAAAGTTTGCATAACATAATGGAGCTTAGGCCCCACTGGAAGTTTGTGTCCATGACCCAGTCCAGCCCAATCCAGATTTTGTTGACACTGCCACACACTTACCCAAGTGCTAACCATAGGCATAGTGTTGCCAAATATAGTATGGTTTTACTTCTTAACAGTGCAGTTACAGTCAACAATTTTATGTTTAATCTGATGCATTATTAAATCAACTCTAGGTGTTCAGAGAAGGAAGCCAAGAGAAAAATTTTGGAATCAAAAAGGATCTTCTTATAGAACTGGTAAGCCATTAAGAAAAGCCTATTAAGCACAGGTCTACCACAAGGCTAAACAATCCTGCTCTGAGTTTATCATTGATTCTAAAGTCATTGTGTATATGGTTTCCAGAGATAACATTTAAGTCTTCTGTGATGAACAGTTACAGAAAAGTAGAAATGGGAAGCTAAATATCATGCACCAGGAAAGAAAAGGCAATGACAGAGCATTTAAAAACATTTCATGCCTTTGTTAATCTAACTTTAACTTAGGAACCTAAGCAATCACAAATGAAAACCTCACAACTTTCAGCATGACCACTGAACTCAGGCTGCCAATTTGAATGCCAAAACTTTTGCCATTTGCCAACAATTTTTCATAACAATAAGGCCTCACTTAAAGATTGAGAATCAAAACAGATTGTGGAAATCAGTACAAACAAGTTAGCCCAAAGCAATTGAATTCATTTTGATCCTCATTATTCTGTTTTAGAACATTATTGCTGAGGTCCCAAGTCTGAGGCACTTACTTGTCACAGATGAATTCATGAATCTTATGGGGTAATGTCTTTTTCTGTTTGACAAATGTTTGAAAACAAGTTAGGAATGTTGAGTTTGTTTGCAACAAATTAAAGTGGCTTTGAATTTACACATCAAGTGATTTTTCAAAGCTTTGCAACAAGGTCAAATTCAGCAAGTGAGACTGAAAGGCACATGAAGCTAATTAAAAATTAAGTTAATAAGTGTTTTTGAGAGCATGAGGCAGTTAAAGTAGGGCTGCTATGTTAACATTTTTAATCAAGATATGTTTTAATTAACTTGTGGAAAAGTATTTAGTCCAGAGCATTTAATCAAAATTGTTCTTTGAGGAAACAAATGAAAATGTGTTTGCCATTAATCCAACAATTAACTGATAATTATTATTTGTTAATGGAAAAAAATCAGTCTTAATCCATGGATCTAAAGTAAAGCTTAATTCCTGTCTTCTGTAGGTCTCTCCTGGATGACGGGCTTCTCCAGTTATCCTATTTTTGTGGTGGAATTTTGTCCAATGTTATGCTGGAGTGGTCTGATGATAGAGAGCCAATGTCACACAGCAAACAGCATTTACTTCATAGGCTGGTAGATATTAGCAGTCTTACTTTGGGGCATGGTTGCAAATTAACTAATAGTAGGCTTTGAATACTCTTCTGTAACAAATTCATCTTTGGGTTGACATTTTTTCATTGTTTTTTTTTTCTAAATATGAGGCAAAGCTGAGCAAATTTTATATTGACAGTTACTTTGAAAATCAGAAAATTATACCATCAGTCCCATGTACAAGTAAATCTAGATGTCATATCTAGAAAAGTGAGGAAATTTTGTACATTTTTTTTTCATGGAAACATTTTTAAAATTGTATGAGTCCATTTAAGTGACTTCACTTCTTGAGCAGGGACTAGAATGGAGCAAGTGAAATTAGGGAGATGAGGGTGGGGACATGATCTAAAAACAAGACCTCCAGGTGTAAAATTTTTTTCACTCAAATATCTCAGGTTTAAAAATTTGCCCCCACCCCTCACCTCTCTTAACCCTCAACACCCTAACATCATTATGCATATTCTCCATACTGTTCTCCATAAATTTCTTAAGGTGCTAGAAGGAGAACTTGTTTAACAATCAAGAGCCTCTTTAATTGGTGATCAGTTCCTTTATTCTCATGAGTAATGTGTGATTGAGAGGCAACATTGTAAGGAGAAATTAGATGGTAATCACTTTTGTGACAGCAACAATGTTGAGGTAAAAATGTTGCATTTTTCTCTTTATCAGGAACAAGCTGTGAACCGATGGGAATTTCCTGCAGACCAGTTTGTTAGATATAAGTTTGTATATCTTTTTGCAAGATTATCTTTATCAAGTACTGGTTATTTTTTTATCTTTTCATGAATAGAACACAACAAAATTGTACAAGCCATAGGGCAAGTGCAATTTGTAGTCTTCGAAAAATTTACAAGTGCTTATTTAAACCAAACTGCATGAGAAATCATGTTGTTACCTATTAATGTATGAGAAAAAATAATCACAGAAGGTTCAGTCTGGTGAGAATTCAACAGTGCACATGGTATTTTTAATTTGCACTCATGTGACATGAAAAATGCACCTGTTTTCAGCCAATTAGATGTTCATAATTTTTTTAATGTATATCATAGCAGATCAAAAATTGATTCTTACAGTCTCCTGTGGGAGGCACTAGTTGAAGTTTATGTACAATAAATATTAAAATTGTCACCCTTTTCCCCATTTTCTGTTAGGTCATTCAGATCTTTTGTCCCACTCCTCCAGTGCGCTATGCCTGCTGTGCAGATGTGGGCTTTGTGGGGAATCATAAATGTCTGCACCACTAACAGTAAGCACCTCTTGATCTCAAATTGTTTGAACAGTCCCCTGGCTAATAAACAACTCAGACAGGATGATGCATTTGATTTTTGTAAGGCTGAGCTTAGATAGAAACCTCTATTTGACCCCATTGATGGTGCTGACATAAATCCCAACCCCCCCCCCCCCCCAGTGCAATCCTTTCTGTGCAGGTCAGGCAGGGTACCTTGAAGTTTGCTCAATTGGTCTTGTAATGTATAGCAAGCAAATCTAGCTATGATCATCCTAAAATTCTTGCCTGATTTACACTCAAGATTTAGGAGCTGGTCTTGTTATGCTTAATTGGTAGACAACTGTCACAATTTATTGAATTTGGGACACAAACTTGCACACCTTTCTCATATGAACATGGAAAAGTTTAACCCTTTGACCTACAGTTTCTCCTTACAATATCACACATAAAGGTCATGAGAAGAAAGGAAATGATCAACAACAAAAGAAGTTCTTAATTTTTAAACCAATGCTCCTTGTTAATACATGTCTTGCAAAAGACAAGCTTGAAAACTTTTGGCAAAATTTTTCAAGATATGTAAGTGTGATGCAGTCCTATTATGAAGATTACCTACTCATGGCAATGAAATGATCAAGAGCTGAATTAACAGACAATCAACTCATCACAAATCTAATCTTTTTTTGCAGTGCAACATTATGACCCTCTTCTTTCTGATGTTGAAATCCCAGATATTGTTCAGAGGGTCTTAAAAACATCACACAATGGAGTCAGAGAGCTGGCACAAAAGCTTTTAAATACTGTGGTCAATTTTGAGCCAAGTCAGAAAAAGAGAAAATCTTAACTATTGTGAAGGGACTTTCAATGACAACCTTATAACATTTGACTGGGATTAAGTTTACTTTTTGACGCTTAAAAAGCAATATTATCAATACAATTTTCTCTTCAAATTCCTTTAGCAGATCTTTGTGAAATTTTTACAAGTAGGATTTGTGACAGTGGAATAAATAATTTCAGGATGCTGTTCTTGGTTACAGTTTTGTTTTATTTGTTATATTCAAACCAAGCTTTTAGTCACCTCCTCTGGCCTCGAACATGCCATTTTTTACTTAAAATCAGTAATGTTATGGCCTTAGATTAAATATAAATCATCTCCATTTACACTTTAAGATGGTAGGTTCACAGTTACAAAGGAAGTCTTGATGGCAATTGGAGAATCATAAGTGTTTCACAAATCTCTAGATTCTACTAGATGTGTAACATTCCAGAGAAAAACCATGTGTTCACATTCCAACTCCTTTCAGTTTGGAAGGGGATATCCTAGTTATGGTTGCCACAGTTATAGGATTTTGAAATTCCCCAACATTTCCCTGAAAAAGGCAAAATTTCCCCAACCAGCTAAATTAACAATTTCACAAACTAATCCTGACCTTTAACTTCCACTCACAGCAATCCTCTCCACCCATAACTTTAGGTCAATCATATTCTTGTAGAAATATTTCTTCAGAATTAATGGCCCGTTTTAAGATTCAGAACTACCTCTGTCAGTATCTCGCACATCAAATTAACTTGGGAAGCTTTTTCAGCCTGGTTATGTCTAAAATATTTGAAGTATTTTCATCTTCGGAGGCAGGCTCTGGATTAGGAGGTGGTACTTCACAACCTCGGAATGTTTCAGAGTTGAATAGTTCAGAATCACAAGCAGAGGTTCTTTTTGATTTCCTGGCCATAGTTGGTCCATGTTGACCTTCAGAAATTGTAGGATGTTGAGGAGCTAGGCAGTACTTTCCTAGGTACTGCTGGGTAGCCATGGATAAGTTATTCCACATATAGTCCATGAGGGATCGAGAAATATCATTGTGAAAAGTAACAGCTCTGTGGTGACTGTGGCTTTTGCTTCAACTGGTAATTTGTTGATTTCAACTGCCTTTGATCATCAGTGAGGTATTCGAAGTCTGCTTAACTGAAAACTTCATCAAGAGCTTCATCAACTAACAATGACAAGTAGTTAATGCGTGGTTGAACTGGTATGTTGCTCAGTGATGCAGATCTGTGGAATGGCCATTGTTGGGGGAGAGAGAGCTTACATGGTTCCTGATGATACAAAAGAGGACAAACCATTATCCCTGTTGCTGTGTACACTCAAAAACCTAAATGTACCACAACTGCAGGCAGCAGGGTTTTCATAAAGAAACAAAGAAGCAGAATAGTTGTGTAAAGTGACAGGAAAATATTCTCCACCTCTGAATAAAAATACATTTGAGGTCATTAAAATTAAGTCAGAGAATTCTGCAGATTAGCTGGAAAATTATCATTTCTCTATTGCTCAATGATCTTTCTTGTGAAATTTACTTAGTTTGAAAAGTGTAAAGTGACCACGCCCATAGGATGGGGTACCTGTCCGTTTACAGCTACTCCCCCTTGTCCCCACTCTACTCTACCCTCCAGGCTTCTTGTAGCCATTTTATGAAGTTTTTATTGTTTTCTGGTGTTAATTTATGCAGACTACAAAAAAGAGATTGCAATGGCATGGTCTTTATTGTGGTGGCTTCTACCATGGTGACTGCAAGAGGGGTAACTAACAAAACTTGCAGGGGGAAAACTTAGGACAAATTGAAACAGCACAAGGCTGAGCTCTCAAAAAAATTGAAGGGAGCCCAGTGCTCTGAAGTTGTGAAATCCAGGGTGCCCAGCATATGCTTCTAATGAAAAAAAAAACCTCCTAGTTGCCCAAGAGCAAAAGCAAGGATCCAGGGGGTCACCAGATGCTACAAGAGCCCAGCCCTGCAGCTCCAAAATTGGAAAAAGAAATCGATATTTCTCTCATTGACTGATAGAAAAACTGAAACACATCAATATTGACTATGGTCGACTAGTCGACTAGACAGTAATACATATCGGGTGGCATCTGTCGACTATGTCGATATCGGTCACATTTTGATGTCGACTATCTGTGATCTATCGGTCGACTGTCGACCGACTGTCGACCGATAAACCGATAATCGACCAATAGTCGACCGATAGTCGACCGAGGCCACCTATAGTACACGTGATCCCCCAGCCCTGCAGATCCAAAATTGGAAAAAGAAATTTATTTTCTTTCACTCAATAGAAAAACAAACACATCAAAATGTGGTAAGAACAGCAGTAATGCACTTGGCTCTGCCCTGTGTCAACCATACATTTTATTTTGTCTGTGATCTATTACTAATTATCCACAGCAGTGTGGAATCTATTTTTTTCCCAGACCAAATTTGTAATTCCCCTCACTGTCAACCATACAATTCTTATAATGTTATTTCAGAGAATTTTGTACTGGATCAACTAATTATTTCCAAATTGATATTTTTCTTTATTCTCATTACTTATCTGTTTGATTTTGTATTGATGTTGTAAGGAGAAATTCTGTCTTGGTCACAGTAAAATGGTGTCATTACATGTTGCTAGGCAACACAGAAAAGTTGCAATGTAGCAATCAAAACTGGTGTACTACTCTTTGTCTTTTCCCTGATCATTTTAAGCATTATTGACGACTTTAAAAGTAATCTATGCAATTGAAAACCAGTGCTTTACGTTTTGTGATACTATAAAGATTTAAACGGTGAGCTGTCGTCCTGCTGATAAACTTGAGGTCAACAGAGAAATAGTCGGCTTGATTCGAAAGAACTTACCCAATTCCTCGTCTTCCATACTGGAGATCGAGATGTCTGGAGTTTTGTCTTCCTCATCGTGAACCACTCTATCGAAACTGTTTCCACTCTAAAGTGATCTGATCTTTTTCTTTAATTTCTCTAAACATTCTTTAAGTTCTTTTGCAGAAGTTTCTTCTCCGATCAAACTTTCTTTTCGTGTTTAATTTCAAGATGAAGTCTGCGACAGCCGCCTTGCCTGTTGAGCTGAGTCCTTCCATCTTCCTTTCTTTGAGGACATCTTTGCAGATCTAAGACTTAAACGCAATATATAGTTAAGTTTTGTTGAAAGTTCGATGCCCACCAAATAAAACTGTTTTGGAACCTTCGGTTAACGGTTCGGAAATTCGAAATAAAGTCGATATATATTCGGAGGTGCTCGGATTGCTTCGGAGATTAAACGAGTGGCTACCAAGTTCAATATAAACGCGGAAGTTGTGATTACACTAATGTTCTGATTTTCTGTGTACTTACATCTTTTCTCTCGAAGGAGCTACATGATTGAAGATCAAGGTGCAAGGAAGGAGCGTCAAAGAAATGGAGGAACTTAAACTGCTTTTACTGACATTGATATTTAAAACTTTTATTACAAGTACTTACAAATTCACTAATCTCCAAAATTTAACGATCTAATTCTGTTTACTATTTCATTGGTGCTTTCTTTTATTCTAATGTCATTTGATAGTTCATTCCATTTCTTAGCTGCAAAATATCTCCATGAATTGAGTAGAAGTTACAATTCATAGACCCAACGTTTCGACACTCCTGAGTTACAATTCATAGATGAATTGTATGAATTCTATGAATTGTAACTTCTTCGGTTACATTCATTAAATCTGCAAACGAGTGTAGCTTCAAACTATGTCTGATTGTCCACCTGGTTGCCGTGTGAACTTTAATATATTTAACATATTGTTGGTGTCTGCATGAGATTGTACTTAAATGAACATAAATTACTAAGATTCCTAATTGCCTGAGGTGCTTTGTTCGAGATACTATTATGTATTGCCACTAACATGTCAATATGTCAATAACATTACAATACCCAAAAACAAAAGAAAAGGTGAACCAAGGATAACATTGAACCACAACACATTTTGACAGCTACTGCACTAAATTTTCAGCCAATATCAGTGATATTAATGTTGTTTAGATGTTAGGTTTTAATAAGTTATCGGTGGAATACCTGTAAACTAGCTCTCAAGTTAAGTGTATATCCATGTAAAAATAAAGTACCAGTATGTACCGTATGTATATGTGTAATGAGTTTGAAACAAAGGAAAATAAAATTTGAACCAAGGATAAAATTGCACCACAACATATGTCACCAAATAGAGTTGGGAACCAATAACTTGATTTTTACTTTGCAGACATTCTACTACTTTGAAGCATCATGCTTGGCTATGGATGCTCTGTGCAATTTCCATGGTAACCAGGATATTTGTCAGCCAGCTATAAAGCTATGTGCAAAACTGTGTCTTAACCCTTTCACTCCCAAGATCTCATTAGTAATTCTCCTTACTGTCTGCCATATAGTTCTTGTGATGTTAGTTTGAGGAATCTGGTATTGAATCAACTAATAATCCCCCTATTAAGACTTTTCTTTATTCTCATCACTTGTCTGTTTGATATTGTATTGATATTGTAAGGAGAAATTCTGTCTGGGTCACTCATGGGAGTTAAAGAGTTAAGGTATCATGGTACAGTACACACAAATCCTAAAAAAGTTGCACTTTTAGATAGATTCTTTGCTCAATTTGACACTCAAATATTGGAAAAGCGGGAGAAGCACTCATTATTCAAAATGTGTGCAGTTACTAATTCAAGGGGAAATGCTAATTAAAGTTTGAATCAATGCCAGAATCTGAGCAATTACACAAGTACCCCTCCTCTAACCCAACATTAACTTGTCATCAGTTGGCTGTTGGTGGTTAGGGGAGGGGTAGGTGTGTAATTGCTTAGATACTGCATAATTACTGTCATAAACTTTTAAGCCTACAATAAATATTACAACATTCTCAACCAGATGGTGGTGAGAAGAGCCAAAATGTCACCTAGGGGTTACTTTTGGACTAAATAACAAATTCTCAGAGCTAAAAATATGAGAAATATGGGCCCCAAAGTACAGAGAAGCAATATGTTGAGAAACATTTTAATGATTTCCCCTTTCTGAAATCACTGGTAAAACAAATTTAAATAATTTTCCTGGAGAAACTGCATGATTGAGCATAATCTATCCCACTATGCAGGACCTTTCTGAACATATGAAATAACCTCTAAGACACAGAATTTCTAGCAGTTATAAAAGATTAAGCACCAATGTCTTTGTTTAGGTTTCATACTAACCTTACAATCAAGGTCTTCTGACAACTGCATCAAAGACTGATCCTCTAGGATGTGATAAGAGGTCAGAGGAAAGATAATAAAGTTATTCCTACAGTAAGGAAATGCATTGCAGTTTGTTCATATAGAAGCTTTCCAAGATAACATGCATAGCAGGAAACAAGGTAGAAAAATCTTACATTACAGACAGTTGAGCTGGATGTTTTGTGATAACTACCTTCTGTCGATTCTGGATCACTCACTGATATCCCACTTGTCTAAAACTAAACATTTATATATAAAATAGTGTACTTTATTTTAGATTTTTAGTTTAAGTAATATATTTAACTTCAATTCAAAAGTAAAACAAGAAGATGGATTGAATTGGGTCATGTTTTTTCCTTCAACTCAGCCATTGGAAAGTCTTACGGCAAAATTTTGGGTGTAACCCAGGTTTGTACTGGTTTAAGTGAATGCTTATCACTCACTGCTCTATGCATGATATTAACCTTTATTCATGTGTCAATGCAGTTAAACTTATATAAGCTGATTGGGGACACGTGAAGTAAAAGGATACATCAATGCAGTACCATACACACACACTCATCTTCAACAGTAACAGGTGTCTCAATGTGTCTTTTGCTCAGGAAACTATGAAAATTGCTTGAAACTCGTCTTTTATACCAGTTAGCCATCATCACTACCTCATTATTTAAGGTTGACTATCACTACATGATCTGATCATTTCAACTTGAGCCAGATGGAAAACTATAATTGTTTTTAATACCTTTATATTGATAATGAACTCTGAGAAATAGTGATTCCAGAAAATATCTAGTATACTTGAACACAGGCATCTTCTTGTAATTCTTATTTCATAGTATTCCAGGCCAGGGAAATGTGACAAGTGAAAGGGTTCATACTGGACAGGAATTCCAAAGTCACTAGGAGGTTTGATATTTGATCTGAATTCTGTGCATGCTAATTCCCTAGTAATTGTGTTGCACTGCAATTTTTCTTTAATTTTTGCAGAACAATCATTTTTAGACAACAGATTAGGTTAATTGATATGCCCAGAGGACAGTGGTCTAAAAACTACTACACCATTGTTCCCCATGGATACTTTGTACAGTTGTCATCCACAACACCCGTTCATGTGATAAGTATTTACAAACCCAGTCAGCAGTTTTAAATGGAGGGCACCCAAAAACTCTCATGTAAATATGAACTGTACACTGCAAAACCACAAAAAAATATTCATTTTGGCAGTACCCAATATACAGATAATCTTAGGAGAATTTAAACAAAAAAATATACTACTGAACAACAGAGCTTGTACAGATCTTTGATTGCTGCTGTCAGGAAATGTTTATAGACAGACAAATAGCAATTCAAAATGGAATGAAGAGTTTTAACCAAAACATTCCAAAAGAGAAGGAAGGCTATAAATGAGGATGTATGGGGGATTAACATTATGGATACTACACCAAGGTGTTAAACTTCAAAATAATGTCTGAAATATACTTAAAACGTGATAATTCACTGGAAGTCCACTTCAAATTACCTGATCACTAGGAAGTTCTTGACTTGATCCAAAAAGTGAATGAAACACTTTGGAAGGCATTTGAAACTCTCTCTCGACAATTTTGTTCTTTTCCCCAACCTTTCGGCATTCTTCGTACTCTTTGGCTCCATCTGCACCATCACAATAGCGATGAAGAAGAGCCTCTCTAAAGCTGTTGCTGGCTTTTCTCCGATCGATGCGTAAGTCATACTTGGGGTTCTTCTTCGCTCTGTACTCTACACCAATCTCCCTTTTTATACGGAACCGACCCTCCCCAATTAACGAACCATGCACACTTTCCTTCTTGGATCAATTCTTGGATGAAGTGGTACACTGTATTCTTTTTCCGTTGCGAATAGAATACATTGATCATTAATTTTATAATTCGAAAAGTTCTTGTCAGAGAGACAGGGGGCTAGACGTAAACATAAGATGTGTAAAGTTAATGTTTTCATCTTTTAGTAGCTCTAATTCGCGCGCTTGTACCGTGTTAAGTAAAGTGGGCTTGGATAGGACAGCAATTAACAGTAGGAAATAAAAATTCCTGTCGTGATTCAATCAAGATATAGAGGACCAAACACAAGAGAGTTTCCTTTTCTCGGTGACACACAAAGTAGCAAATCAGTGAATGTTCCTAGAATTCGATGTCAGTTCAACAAATTGCTTACCTCCCCCAAAATTCGCGTTTGGTTTCGACATGTCAGATGTGGTCTAAAACTGTGCAAGTCCTAAGAAGTTTCCTCTGGATCAAGGAAGGAAGTTATCTTGCTCGAGTGTTAACCCAACTGTATTGAAAAAGAACATAACTACATAAGAATCTTGATTGCTAGGGTCCGTTTGCTTGTGCACTCTGTCCAAGTAGGTGCTGGATTGTGATTGGTTAAAATTTTGATACTCCCTTCTGATTGGCAGAGCTTTTTGGTCGAAGTTGGAAATAGCCGGAAGTTGAGATCTAACTTGGACACTATTAGCATTGGTTTCATCCAACTTGGACATTATTCATCTTGGGTAATTAATTATTAAGAGTAAAGAACACACTTGTGTTTTTTTTTTGCGTGACTCTTGTTTCCCCAAGCGCCGCTGCGATCCGATCAAAACACGCTTTCTTCTCGAGCTGTCTAAATTCTAACTGAGTTTTCGGCAAATAAAATAATTCTACTTTTTTTAACACCTGTGAGCTTGACTAATTAATCTTTTTTTTTTTCTGGCGACACAAGGTAAGACAAATTTTTAGATACAGAAGTAACAATCGATCTTGTAGTCTTATCGATCTGATCTTCGGGAGGGGTTTGGTCGATAACCCTTCAATCCCCCAGATCTGATTTTCAATTCTCCCCTCTAGCTGCTTCGCGTCTCTTTGTAAATTAGTTACGAGAATTTGGAGTTAGATCAAGGTAACAAATTCCTGATAAGTTTGAATATTCTCATTACTGTTTGCTGGATAATGTGTGGGCATCAGAGAGAATTTACATGTTTCAGATATCACTTTTTGCCGAATTTTTTTTTCTTTTTAATTCGGCTGCTACCATTCCAGACTTAATCAAATTTCACCGTGCTGAAGAAAAATTGTGATCATCGTGACTGGGATGACGTGACAGCACTTAAACCATCGATGAAACCCTATTACCTCTCATGTAATTATGCGTTTTCGATTAGTGTAATTCACAGAAGAAAGCCCGGAAATGCACACGGAACAGTCTGTATGTGACACTCTTTTCGTTTTCGCTCCGTTTTCACTTGTCTACACAAGAAAAAGAAGCGTTTAAAAACGAAGCGTTCACAAAAGACCGCGTTTTCTCCTGGCAGTGTTTTCGGGCGTTTTAGTGTGGATGATAGGCAAACACAGTGATACAAACAAACGACCAAATCTGACACGAGGATTTCCTTTAATTTTTTAATAATGCTGAAAAACAGAGATAAGAACAATTTGGTATGATTTGCGACGACATTTCGATCATATTTGAGGCGTTACTATATGAAATTCACCAAAATGGACTAGGAACTACACTAAGACAAAAATCAAAAGTTAGAAATTGAAAGGAAAGTAAAATACAAATGATAGTAAACTGTTGTACCTAAAGAGTAGATCCTCGTGCAGAAAATAGAGTTAAACCTTATGTGTAAGCTACCCGCGTGGCGATTCGAAAAAGAAAAAAGCTGTGACTCTGAAATGCGAGCGCGTTTGATCTGAAGTCTTGTTAAATCATTAAATAATTTGTAGAAAAATAAAGATCAATTAACAAGAAGTCATCCAAAACAAAGGTATCAAAAAGTATCTCGCTGTTTTCGAACGAAAACATTTGTTCAGGGCCATAGTCTTCAAGCTCTCGTTTAGCTCTTTGAACTGCGGGAAAAATATCGATTCAGTTTCATGCTTTTGGTTTCATCGATCATTGCATCAAAACATAAAATACCACATGTTCCTTTCTCCAAAAATTTAAACTTAACTGTCCGTACCTCCGTTATAATTCTACATAGCCTATGATTTGATTCATTCATATAAAAATATCCGCGAAAGCGTGAGGTTAAACATAGTTTATTCGAATTTATAAAATTCCGCCCAGTTCCTTCTATCTCTACTCTACCACGAGTACGTAGAGTATTTCACCCTTCCTCGCCCAGAAATGATAAACAGTCAACTTCCCCTTACAACATCAGCACATTATTAAGCAAACTGGTAATGAGAAAAGAAGACCTTATCAGCCTTAGAGTGTCGTATATAACACCAGATTCTCCCAACTATTTCAGTTCGGAAGAAATTTTCGTCCATGTAAATTATAAAGAGTAGCTTAAGTTATACATTGGATGTCGGGTAATTTTCCTTTTACAATTTCTGAAATAAATATTTCTCAAAAATGCGATTTGGGGAAATAATCATAACTTGAAATGAGAGAAAAATTTTCTGCGTTTACACACAATGTTACAACCCCAGGATGCCAGGGTGAGGTTTCTCGAGGCTTTTATTGCAATTATAACGGAAGAGTTTAAGACGTCGCTACGGCGACTTGTGGTAAAAGGTTGTAGAGAAAACGTCATTTATTTTATTTTAAGATTTTTGCCAATAGCTCGGACGGTACAACGTCTTCACTTCGGCACAACATGTGAATGTAGAGTCGAGTTCTAAGTAAAAACGTGACCAAATCGCTGTTGAGGTCTCATTGCCAAGAGGACGTAAAATTTGGTGTTTTAACGTTTTTGTTTTGCATGGGACGGCTAGGAAATGTACAGTTTTAACACACTCGTGTTTCGTTATTGTTTTGCTTATTTGATCTTTTCGTAATTTTTAGAAATAAAGGGAACTGAAGTCTGTAAATTTCTCAGTCATCTCATCTGCTTTCGCAATTTCGCACTGGAATGCCTCGAGAGCACTCTTTGAGTAGGGATTGGGACGCGCACGATGCCTGGGAGAGCTGATGGCAGCCAAATCCGTTGAAAATCACATCTCAGCTGATCCAAAAGCATGGCTCGAGATTAATGAACGTAACTGTGCTTTTTTTTTTACCTTTCGTATTATGTGCGAAAAGTCCTTCTTTGGGTTCTGAAGGCAAATGGAGACACTTTGTTCCGATGTTCCGTTAAGGTCGACAACAAACTCTCATCGATGATGGAGCGTTTGATTTGGATAGTTTTGTCGACATGAGCCTCCGTGGCTTTGGCATTTTACCCAGTCAGAAATGTGATGATTGATCTCTGAGTGAATCAATACGGATACCACTACATAATGAAGGTGAAGCAGATCTGCGAAGTGCAGAAACTCCAGAAACTGATCATTGCTCCAGTGGCCGGTCTACTCACCGAGCCTGAAATCATCATTGTTCCCAAACGTAGCTTTTACCGAGTCCCATTTGCAGCCTTACGTGACCAGCCAGGCGGAAAATCTTTACCAGAGACTTTCAGGACCCGCATCGTTCCTTCTCTGACGACTCTGAAGCTCATTCAAGGCTGCCCAGAGGATTATCACAGTCAGACTGGTGCGCTAAAGTTGTGGGTGATCCTAAGGTGGGCAAGGTGCGTTACAAGGGAGGAAACCTCGACCGTTACAGATTTACCCAGTGCAAGAAAGGAAGCAGTTCGCTTGGTACTAAATAGAGTCTAACGGATTCATTGAGGTTAATATTAGTTAACCCTTAAACCCGTAAGAGTGACTGGCATCTAATTTCTCCTTACCATATCACCTCTGAATTGAACCTGAAGGTCAGGAGAATAAAGGAGCTGATCACCCACCAAACTAGATCTTGATTGTAAGACAAATTCTCCGTGTTGGCATCTTAGGAAATGTTTAGAGAACAGTATGGAGAATATGCATACTGATTTTAGGATGTAAAGGGTTAAGGTGTAAGGTCCTCTTTTCGTACATTTGTCGGTTTTACCGAGTGATAGAAGAGAGGAAAACATTGTAAGACTTCAACCCGTTGCTTGTAAATCAGACGACCCATGATAGTAGTTAAATAAGACTCGGAAGAATTTTTGGGTGTAAGTTTTAACCGGAGTCAAGAATTTTAAGCTAATCAACAGTTAATAACTTTTCCCTTTTCTTTGTGCCATTTGTTGAAGCAAGCCCTTTCAGCAAGTAATGGTTACATTTGAAATTTGAATGATTGGTTTTTCTAAAAAAAAACCACGGAACTCATACATTGATTTGTATTGATTTTGTTCCCTACCTAATTAGTGTTACAGATTGGTAAAAGAGAAGGACTATACTTTTAGACTTTCTTCGGTTAGATGCGAAATAGTTCACCCTCAGCATAGGTTAAAAAAAGGGAAACTTTTTAGGTACAAGTTTCAACCAGGGTTAGAAATGCATAAAAGAAGAGGAACGATTCATAATAAGAGTAATTTTCAGGGTTCCTTTGAGTTGGCTTTATTTCGGTCTGTGATAGAGAAAATTCGTGTTCTAAACCAATCAGACGCAAAACGGAAACCAATTATGAGTGAGTTACTGACGTTTTCTCGTCCGCGCTTGCCTGTTTTTACCTGGAGTCCTCATAGGCTAATGATAACACCAACCTTTATTGTGATTAAATGATGTGATCACTTCCGTTTGGGTTTCGCGACAGTTTATCGAATACTGCTCTGTTTACAATTTATTCTTTGGGTAAACCGAGTCATTGGATCAACTTAATCATTTATTGTGAATGATTGTCATCTATATTAAAATGTTTGAATTTAATTATCAAATTATCTGATGAGATTCTTGTGAGAATTGTATCTTCTTTTCTTCCCCATAAAATAATGGAGGATTTTCCCCCCAGCCCCTATAACTTTCAACCTGTAAGAACCTCTCTAAGCTTGGTAGTAAATCACTTTCCTTAAGAATAGTTATACGCAAAACTTTTAGACATTACGACTACAGGGACACCAAATGGAAACTAAACAATAATCGGTTGAAAATGTTAACTCTCTTGCCATTGGCTGGGCGTAAGGGCGTAGTGGTACAAGACATACGAAGGGAACGAAAGTAACCAATGACATAATTTTGGTATATTTTATTTATTATTGCAAATTTCTTCATTCCAAGAAAGAATCTAAAAACGTTTTCACCTTCTGAGGTGCTCATATGTACAAATGTTCTCGCTTTTATTAATTTCTCCATTTCTTTCCCAAACTATTTCAAGAGGAGAAGAAAATTTTTTTCGAGACATTTCTTTGTCTTATTCTATTAATTGCTGGACACAGTTTTTGGTTTTGAAAAAAGCATATGTATAACTGCATAGTCTTTAAGTAAAATTCTGACTTAAGTACACAGATGCAAACATCTATCTATTTGTCTCTTCAAGGCTTTGAAAACTTTTGAGCCCAGAAATAAAAGCAAAAAGAAGTTTTTCTCAGGCTGCAATCCATTAGCTGCAGATAAATCTGGCTCTTTGGAATTAACAGTCTCAATGTCATGTCAAACTTGACTTTTGAAATGTGTGTATTTCTGAAAAAGTAAAAAAAGGAATAATTTAAATCTCCAAATTCCGGTCAGGATAGTATGCTTAATCATCTTGCCTACCGACAGAAAATCGTTGAAAACAAGAATTAGGTAAACCTGGTTCATAAAACCATAAAACTATAACAGCATATTGACAAAGATGTTGAACATTTTGTTCCAAGCGTGGGAACAAAATCTCTGTACCCCACGAAACTTTAAGCCCCGCCCTTCTGATTTGAAGTGAGATGCTCCAATAGCAGAGCTGCAGAATCCTCGTTGGTGTGATAGACCATAACTAGTTTCATATGTGATAAGCGTCCTGTCTCTTACTAGGCCGATTACGAAAGAAAAAGAAAAACAGATTGCCTGATTTCAACAACAGTTTCTATGGCTATAGAATCTTTTGCTGGATACTTAGTAGAATCTGGTGTACTCAAGATATTGTTCCCCTTTACCATGTTCACATACTGTAAGGCGAGACACCGCAACTTCTACTGAGTAACTAAGAAATTACAGGTCACTCTGGTCGGTCACTTTCACGACCACAATAAGACTTGTATTTGATGCAAGGTGCTGGAAAACAACTGGTGACCAACGATCAACTAGTCTTTGACCACAAAATCTTGAGAGTCTCCTAATGAACTTACCATACCTCTTTCATAACTTATGTTTTCTGTTTTCCTTTTATGTTCAGTGGTTCTTTCATCAACTGCTGGTTTGCTCTCTTGCTTGTCCAAATGCGTCCATCAAGTGGATCGTTTTTCCTATGTATCCAACTGACATCTGCAATGGAATAAAATTTTCATAAGATGTTTACAATACAACTCAGTCTACATTCAGAAATGTGGTTGTAAACGAGCCTCACTCAATTTTGTCAGTTAGGTATTATGCATGATACGATCACAAGGATTAGTTTATGCATGTGATTGATAGCAAATCGCTCATCAAGAAGTCGAAAACAAGATAACAGAAATTGGAACATGAATGTTCTACAGTAATTTGCTCTGTTTTGGATGTCTTAATCCATAATTTGTCATCCAGCGTTTCATCTTATCATACAAAGGACCCATTAGCACAATGTAGTGAACCCAATTTGCACTGTTCCATCAATACAGGGTGATCTTAACTTATTTCACAAACATTCGCGGGTTTTCTACAAAAGCCTATGAAAATAAAAGCATAAGGCTGTAAAACGCCATAAGTAAAAAAATCTTAGACCCTCTTTCATTTGGCCTGTCTCGTCAGTTTAACTTCCAAAGGTGATTAACATATCAACTCTCCCTACGGTAACAATGGGTTTTACTACAAATGGTGTTGAGATTAGAAGAACATATCAGTAACAGCATTGTTACTCTGATACATCTGACAATTCTCTAAAAGTATTTACAAAGAAATGTGTAACAGTTAAAAGGAAGAACTTAAAATCAAATCTTAAGGGAAGTGTCTGGCAGCCCGGTCAACGAAAGTAGCTGTACATCTACAACCTAAAAGTTTAAGGCACGTACATGTAACCTCGCTACTTTCTATAACAGGTGAATGCATCAAAAAGCACGTTCGTGGTTATTCAAAGTAAATTTCTGATTTCATTGACTTCTTTTGGAATAAAATTATCTTACCATTTGACGAGTTGGTGGATGCTGGGGGTTTTGAGGTAGGTAGAATAAAAAACGTAGCTGAAGAGGGCTTGAAACCTGTAAATTTTGGAGACATATTGGCGACTGTATACCATACATAAGTCGTGAAAAACACGAGAAAAAAGATCAGCGCAAATTGAATTGTGACTAGCAGAGGAAACACTCTGTTAAACTGGTGGAGAGTAGCTTGTCGTTCTCCGCCGGCATTCTCAGTCTTTAAAGCGGTAAATGTCACACCAATCTGCGAGCGTTTCACTCTTTTGGTGTTGATGTAAATGGCTAGTCTTTCTCTGGCGGCATTCTCAGTCTTACAAGCAAGTGTCCACTCTTTACAGCCATTTCCCTTGCAAGCTGGTTGTTGCGAACCATCGATTCCGCATTGCTCAGACGGATGAAATGTTTCAAATCGATCACACCAGAGCTGGCGAGGACGCAGAAATGAGAAATTTTTCAAACGTTGGAGAACTCGAATCATGACGCATCGACATACGAAATCCGCTGATAGCTCTTTGTATAAATTAACTTGTTTTACGAGAAATTCGGGGGAATTTGTGGAACATTCAAGATCATGTTCTGCATAACGTATGTTTTCGTCTTGTTCCATAACCCTTTTTGGCCTGCCTCTCGCTTCATCTGCAACAAAGCAACCGGAGCATTTGTGGCCTCGCCGAAAGTCATGGCAGCTCAGATTGAAGACATTTGGTCCAAAATGTTCGAGAAAGCTTGGCCCACTGCTTACATCTCCATCTATGTCTGGTTTGCGGTAGTGGCACGCTTGTTGTAGTTTCTTCTTCAACACTTGCATGTGTTTTTGCGAACAGATGGGTATGTTTGATGATATCAGTTCAAGATTGTATTCATCTCTTTTTACACCTCTTCTCTGTCTGCATGCGACGAAACAAGGCGGGAGCAAATAAATAAAGTCATGAGGAACACATTCATAGCTGTCGTTCGAGGTGCTTGTAATAGTGTCTGACGGTATCGTTGTATGGAAAGAGGGCGATAAACTTGAGGCATTAATGGTACTTCGATGCTTGTTTCCATTAAACTCGTTGCTTCCATTCTTCGGTGTACCAACTTGGAGGGAACCTTGTCTGATTTGCAGTGGTGTTTGTTTAGAAATATAATTCATGTTAACATCGCGTTGAACTCTCGTCAAAGATCCCAAAGAGCGACTTTTACCGCGTTTTGAAGAGAGATCAAGAAATTCCACGATCTCACGATGGCCACTTTCAACAGCGCAATCCAAAGCAGTCTTGCGTGAAATATCTAAGGCTGATACTTGGCTTTTATGTTGTACAAGGACCTCTACGATGCGTTTATGTCCTTTTCGAGAAGCCAAATGAAGTGCTGTTTGTCCAAATATATTTGCAGCATTGACACCACTGCCGTGCTGTATCAACTCCTTCAAAATGTCTTTGTATCCGTTCTCTCCACTCTCTGTAGCCAAGTGAAGAGGGGTTTGCTTAAACACATTTACTGCACCAACAATGCTTCCAAGTTCTAGAAGTAATTTCACAACGTTTTTGCGCCCAGTCTGAGCAGCCAAATGGAGAGGTGTCTGGCCAAAGAGATCTCCGTCCTGGATATCACCTCCATGCATTATCAAGGAGTGTACAATGGTATCCTGTCCACTCTCTGCAGCCAAGTGAAGCGCAGTTTTCTGGGAGTTATCTCGAGCACTTAAATCACTCCCATGTCGAATTAAGAGTTCCACCAATCTCTCAATTCCTTTAACCGAAGCTAAATGAAGGGGAGTCCGTCCAAAGTTGTCTCTAGCCTTCAAAGCACTGCCACGTTGAGTTAATATTAACATTTTAAGCATTTGTTCTTGTCCTTGTATTGCAGCCAGATGAGCTGGAGTACGTCCAAACACATCTCCTCGTTGGGAATCGCTTCCACGTTGTAATAGCATTGCTGCAATTTGTTGGTGACCATTCCATACGGCCAAGTGAAGGGGTGTCTGCTGTTGGTAACTCTTAGCGTTGACGTTATCTCCTAGTTTGGTCAAAACATCTGCGATATCTCTGAAGCCGAATTTTGCTGCTACATGAAGAGGAGTTTCCATGCGGGAATTTGGAGTATCCACATTCAGCCCACACTTCAGTAGAAGTTTGGAGAACTGAGTGTATCCATTACCAACGGCCCAATGCAGAATTTGATTCTCTATTAGTAAACAAACAAGGTAACAATTTAGCGCATGTTAAACTTGTATCTCAGAAAGAGAAAATTTCCCTTAACCTCGATTGTATCCAAGTTACTGACTAAGTACGCACAGTGTAAGGGTATTTTGACACGTTGCTATAGTTAAAGTACCTTGCAAATTCATGAGAATAGTCGTACCATGCTCAACAAAAATTGGAAATGTCTTTGATAAAAACGTAGCTGTGATTTAATATGGGATAGTAACAATGATTCATCGAGAGAAGATTGTTGAAAATGTTTCAGAGAATCGCCCCTCGTATTCTTGAAGCATGTTTGATTCACGAAGCCGAGCCCTACAATCTGAAAGTAATTTAACATTTTAAGTTTTCCAAACTTGAAGTTTGGAAACACACGTACCTCCAAGCTTGATTCCTGCTAATACTGTCACCAAAGCAGCGGTTAACAGAATATAACTCACACGAGAGGCTGTCTCAAACTTTATCCAGTGGCCGCGTTGTCGATGTTCTGTTACGAAAAAAGTGTTTGTATTTACCGTTAGTATTAGGACAAAAACAGTTAAAACGGACAAACACCCTTGTGATATTCACCATTCCTCTGTCAACAAAGAATCGTGATACGTTATGTAGGTTAAACAATAGGGTTTAAATCAACAAAACTCCCAGAAGTATTTCAAGCGGATGAACAACCCTACGATAAATCACAACTCATCATTTGAAATTATCTCAAACGATACAATTCTCATAAGCATTATTTTCATTGTCACTTCCACATCACAATCATTGTCGATACCATTGTCATCATCATTATCATCTTGTCCTTGTCACTGTTAGTGTAGTTATTGTCGTTATCGTCATAATTGTAATTCACTTATTCACTTTACACATCTTGTTAAGAAATAAGATGAAGTGGAAATCTTACTTTTTGACTTAGTCGTTTTCTCCTGACGCGAGGATTCTGCTGCATATTTTTGCCTTGAACCACCGTCATCTCTCCTTTTAGTTCCCTTATTCTGGCTCACTGATCCCATTCTTTCAGCTTGGAGGGAACACACATCTTGCTGCTCTGCAGATAAATCATCTTCTCTTCTGGACAGCCATTGAAAGAAGCTACGCAGTAGAGGTAGCCTTTTGTAAGCTGGGAAGTTCACAACAGAAGACTCCTCACAGATGCTAGGACTCTCAATGTCGTCCTGACAGTTACCAAACACGGCTTCATCTTCAAAAGATTCTTCGGTAGCGGCATTTTCTTCAGAAAATCGTGACGAATTTTTGGGAAATTCCTCTCGGGATATGTAAAGCTCGGTCGTTTTCTCCTGACGTAAGGATTCTGTTGCATATTTATGCTCTGAATCGCTGTCATCTCTCCTTTCAGTTCCCTTCTTTTGGCTCACTGATCCCATTTCTTCAGCTTGGAGGAAACAAGTCTCTTGATGCCTTGAAAATAAAGCGGGTCTACCGATGGGCAATGAAAAGAAGCTACTCCTTTGACGCAACTTTATTTTAGCTGGGAAGTTCACAACGGAGGACTCCTCACAGATGCTAGGACTCTCAATGTTGTCCTTACCATTACCCAATTGGGTTTCATCCTCAAAAGATTCCTCAGTAGCTTCATTTTCTTCCGAAAATCCTAAGGAAATCCTGAGATGTTCCTCTTGGGGATAGCGAAGCAATGACGCACAATTATCAATACCAGTTTCAATTGTTGCATTCTCACAGTCTTCATCTTTTGTGCAAGCCCCTGTGAACATAATAAAGTGTATTGTGACTGAGTGTGGTACCACCAAAATAAGTATTCACAACAGCCAATCAGAAGAAAGGAAATATCACATGGAGCCAATAAGAGCTTACAATACAAATAAGCACACTGCTTTGAGTGAAAGAAATTGCCAGTGGCCATGTTGTGATTGGTTTTTAAGTTTTGCATCTGATTGGCTAAGAGGGTGGATTGAGCTTTCTGGACCAGTCACAGAGCAAACTCACACCATAAGCAAAATGAGCAACATCCATGTTATGTTGGTACATTATCCAGCAAAAAAGTAATGGGCAATGACTCCCTTATCAGTCAAAAGGAGTCTTATGGAAGTACACCTGCAACACCAAATTCTAATGAAAGATTTACACAGAAAAGTGTACAGTCCTTATGAAACAGACAAAAGAGTTTTACAAGCAGATTTTAGCGGTTAAAGGGTTACAAAAGGAATTCAGTGGAAGTATTGTATCCAGTAACAGAAAGTTCACTTACCATTCTCTTCTTCTAAATCAGACCAGTCACCAATAAGTTCAAGGGAACCACAAGAAGAAGTTTCAGCATCAGCAAAGTAGTCACTTTGGTTATCATCATCCTTAGGTTGCATTCTTGATGATTCTCGTTCATCATTAGAAACTGTTGTAAAAATTAAGGAATAAATACATTTTACATATATTTCAACAATATTAATACTGATTAGTTTGTCACTTTTTCAAAGAATGGAGGAATGTAAGGAACGACAGGGTAAAAAATGAGTGTATCAAGACAAATATAACCCCAAGCCTTCAAATTTGCAATCTGACACCATTCCACTGACTTGCCGAGAACTTGCAGTGAGTTAAGTGTGTAGGCCATTAAAGTCCTGCACTCTATTGGGATAATCATGTGCCTGAATAAATAGTTACAACTTCCTATTGGCAAACTCAGCCTTCAAGAATAAGATACTCACCAGTCTGTTTCTGAATATTGTCAACTGCTTGGACTAACTCTAACCAGTCACTTGTACCCAAAGCAACACTATTACTGTCATGTTCTTTTGACAATCTGAAAATAAAAATCAAAAATACTTTTGTAAGTCAAAGCATACAGTCATGTCACATTAATCAAATCATGTGACTACATTGCCAGACAAACAACAAGATGTGATCATCATTATTACTTTAAATTACCTCTTGTTTACATCTTGTAAGAACTCTGCCAAATCGTCATGGCCATTGGCTCTTGCAACATCCTCTGGCAGAGGCGTTCGATCCTTGTAACTGTCGAAGACAATTTTTCCAGCAGAGGTACTGAAGATCATTTGTAAAAACTGTTGAGCATCTTCCTGAGCAGCAGTATAAACAAGTAGCTGAAGGACTTTAAGAGACTGCCCCTGTTTAGCATCAGGCAATGGGCCTGTGTGAAAGAAAAAAGTGAATAACACATAATTTTATTTTAAAATTTGATTTAGATAAATTGTAACTATTTCACTGTGTACAGCAAGTCTCCAAATGGCCTAGGATCAGTCTTTTCCAAGTCCATGATATCAAGATGAAGATCAAAGAGGAACAGACTCTTACCCTCTATTACTTACTTTGGTCTAAATGACTGTGAATATATGAAATTCATTTAAGTGAACTGCGGATTAATAAATGAATATGAAAGCAATTTTTGCAGAAATGAACACCACTTGAACAGTAGTGAAAATAAGGCCTGACAAAAATTCAGGCCAATACAGGATTTACAACCATGACCCTTGCAATGCCACTGTACCCGTATCACCAAGGCCTAAATACTTTTCCAGGCCCTATTTTCACTAGTGATCAAATAGTGTTCATTGCTGCTAAGACTGCTTTTAAATTCACTTCTTAATCCACAGTTCACTAACATGATTTTCATATTCACATACCTTGGTCTGGTAAACCAAACAGACCCAGAGTCTGTGCAACATCACTATTGCTTCCAATGATTCCATGTGCCTGGGACCACATGGTTAGGAATAATGATAGTTGAGCAGGGTCCTTAATGAGCTGTTTTAAGGTCTCCCGCATCTCATCCACATACATAAAGTATGTAATTCCCAGCTTTCGACCAGCCTCAGTGTAGACTGTAATAAGAACAGGTCCAGCTTCTTGGGCAGCTGAAATGGAATAAAAACTTTTTTTTTTCCAAGCCAGACCCTTACTTTATTTATAGAGTAACAGAATGATGAAAATGCATACAGATTGACAGATGGACAAACTGACCAGATGAAAGAATAACAGGGGTAAGTTTCTAAAGAAACTGTGGTCCA
This sequence comes from Pocillopora verrucosa, assembly GCF_030620025.1. NCBI lineage: Eukaryota > Metazoa > Cnidaria > Anthozoa > Scleractinia > Pocilloporidae > Pocillopora > Pocillopora verrucosa. Next base: position 29,048 of record NW_026709464.1, read on the forward strand.
GCATCGGTAGGAGAGTATAACAGAGTAATTTAGTGTTATTAACTGAATTGACAATGTATACTGGGCACTGTAAATAGTTTAAAGGCTGACATTTCAAGCATTAGACCTTCATCACACTGACAATTTATGTTATCAACTCAGTTGATAACACTAAATTGACCAGATGAAAGACAGACAGACAGACAGATAATTGGAGGGATGTGGGTTCCTTATAGCAAGCTACAGCTGTCATCTACAGGAGTTTAAACCAACATCCTACAAATTAAAGAACTATTCATTGACAAACAATGAACTAACCTGGAACAAACCCAGAGAAGGTGTAGGGGTTGGTCTTCTCCAAAAAGACATCACCTACTCCATCAAAGTGTGCCACACCTCTTGTGTCACTTTCAAGCAGTGCCTCTGTCAACATTATATGGAACTGAATTCCACCCTGAAAGCAAGACATGTATCAATAATGAGGAGAGATGGTAAATTTTCAGCTTTGTAAAGAATGGAGAAAACAGAACTTTTCATCTTTTATCATAGAAATGATTATTTCTTGAACATGGTTTTTTTTTTTTTTTTTTTTTTTTTTTGAATCTTTATTAAGTCATAAGATAAATAATCACATATCCTATGTTACAACATTAAAAGAAGGTATATATATAAATTACAGAGAAAATCAAGATAAAAATTATAAGACTAGATTATGTTTAAAAATTAAGCGATTAACAAATGTGTTTTTGAACCTATCAGTGTTTATTTTAGGATGGTGACTTGTCTCTTTCCTCAGATTGTACTTGGTTAATTTCTTTTTTGGCATTATAGCTCTTAAAGGGTGTATTGTATTATTAAAAACATTCTTGAAGATACGCGTGTCCTGTTGAACTAACAATTCATAAACATTAATGTGATCGGATGTATACTTGCGCTTATAACATCGATCTAAGAAACATTGGATTGTTGTTAATTCGGAATTTACAGCGCCAAATACGGACAGCCCGTATAATATATTTGGTAGAACCAGATTTAGAAACAGATGGTCTATTTCGGCCTGGTTATTGGAGATAATCTCCACTCTTCTAACAATACTATCACACAATGCATCAGTCCAGTATTATTTCATATCCCATCCAGAGAAGAGTAGAAATACCTTTAATCTCTACATGCTAAAGATTCAATGGGAACATGCTCAGACAGAGGAGACTTGGCCCATATATAATGTTAATTTTATCCTGTTTTGAACCTTCGACCTGAATTTATTAATATAAGTTTAAAAGCCAGACACCTTTCTCCTTTATTCTCCCTTGAGTTAAAATGCATGAAAGCTTAACACACATATCAGCCAAATCAACAATCTTTGAAACATATCAAACCTCGCTACCAGTGCAAAGAACAAAGTACTGAGTAGGAAGTAACACATTGACAGAAAAAGAGAATCTACAGTTCACTATAACAACTCTAACTTTGAAATAGAAAACATTTTTCCAGACCAAAATGTATCAATCAAAGCTCTTTAAATGTTTCATCCTCGTGCTTGATTAAATTTGCAGATCACCAGGACAATTTCTAAAATTAATAATATTACCTTCACAGAGCCTGATGATGGGGAAATATCTTGAACCACTGCAATAGATTAGAAGGAAAATTTGTAGAAGGAAATAAAAGAAATCTACTTTTTATTTTTTTCAAAATAATAAATAATAAACCATATAAAAAATATACCTCCAGGTTGGTCCACATCATTATCTGAGTTGGTACAGATTTCCTCCAGTGCTGAGTCTAAATCTTCAGCAGAAATGCCAAATATCTGTTAAGACAAGGATTATTTAACAGTTATTGTAGTAAACTTTCAAACCTTTCATTATAAATATCAAGACATTCTCAACCAGATGGTGATGAGAAGAACCACAATGTCAACTAGGGGTTACTTTTGGATTAAAAAAAAAATTCCCAGAGCTAAAAATATCACAAATATGAAAAACAAAGTACAGAGAATCGAAATTTGGATCTTTGGGTTTGAAATGATTCATGACAAATAATTGATAAACCATGTGTACTTTTTTTAAACTGATAAGAAAAAAATTTATTTTCTTGTAGTAACTTTTTTCTAAAACAATTTCTACCGAGTGCCTGTCTCTCAGACTTGATCACTGTAATAAACATTCCAATCTCACATGCATAATAAACATGCACAGCATGTGTGTGATGGGGGGAGGGAGGGAGAGGTGGGAGTTTGTCCCATTTTCATTGTAATTGTAATTTCATGAACATATCAATTACAGCTGTTGTGATTTTTATTTACCTGAGATGGAGTTTCGATATTTGTTAGATCAACAGGATCCTCTCTCTTGATGTTGTCCTGGAGTGCTGTACCAGTTGCATTCATGTTGAGCAAATCTAAGGAAATATCAGTCAATAAATATTAATACTGACAATACCATGATGTCATTCATGTAACTGCAAAGTGCAATATCACCTGACCTTTTACATCTAGCAACAACATCTGTTGCTGCTCTTAGCTTCCTTAAGGCTAAATTCTACAAGTTTAGAAACATGACCCTCTATTTGTTAAATAAATATTTTAAACTCTTTAACCCATACATGTAAGAGTGACAAATATCTAATATCTCCTTAAAATATCACCACAGAGTCAAATTAAAACATTAAGGTCACAAGAACAAATGAAATGATTACGAACTGTGAATGCTCATGATTGTTGAGAAAATTCTCCTTGTCAGCATCTTAGAAAATTTATGGAAATAGTATGGAGAATATACACACTGATGGAAGAGTGTAAAGGGTTATTATAAATGAATGATCAAATGATAAAACCCTGATCAAACAATTTTCCAAAACAGGCCCAAAATATAAAGTCACTATTACCATCAGAGACATCCATGGCTTCCTCAAAACCTGTGTCGCTTGTGTCAGGAGACCCGCCTACATCAGGTGACGCTTGCAGTTTCTCATCAGCCTTAATTAATGGTGTTTGAAAAAAAAGGGGCATTAAATTAAAGGCAAAAAGTGTTTGAACTGATGCCAAAAAACAAACAAAAAAACAAAAGCCATAGACCCAAAGGCAAACTCTTGTTTCTCCCTTTTTTACATTTTCCAAGAACTGTCTGAATAATGAAGTAGGTGGTTGTGCAAAAATCTTGCCCAAAGCACATTAATTAAAACAAACAAACTGCTCCATGTCTGTCTAAGGCAGTAAGATAAATAATAGTTGTGATCATTTATAGACACAGGAATACTCTTCGAATAATATCCTTTATCTAAAAACAGAGCACAAGTTTTGAAAATACTAGGTGGCATACACCCGCCCTAAATATACTAATATAGAGTTCTACTGGGGTTTGTATCATATACCTCTGAAGATGTGCTGCTTGTCTCGTGATCACTGTCATCTGAAAGTTCCACTTTAGATCCAAAGAGTGACTGAAACACTTTAGGTGGCATCTGGAACTGTCTCTCTATGACTTCATCCTTGTCATTGATCTTTTTGCTTTCTTTGTACTCTTTTGCTCCATCTTTTTTGTAAATGTTGAGCAAGGCTGCCCTCAGACCATTGCTAGCCTTCCTCCTGTTAATGTTCTTGCTTTTAAACTGAGGATTTTTCTTGGATTTGTAGATGGCATAGCGCTCCAAGGTACTGGACCAGTTTAGGACATAGCGCCCCTTTTTATTCACAAATTTGGCATCTTTTCCTTCGCGAATCAAATCTCCGATGAAACCATACACACCATGGCCACTTGAATCCTCGTTTCCTAAAAAATATGTGTATTAAATATTTTTGTGAGAAAGAATCATATAAACATGAAGTTAAGTTGATATGTAAGTACCTAATATGTAGTTTAATTTTCTTGTTAGTGTCAGACTGTTCCCAGCTTCACAAGTAAACTCTCCCCAAGGATTACCCAAATTCCCTGTTTTAAAAAGGTTTTGGGCATTTGAAACCCTCAACAAACATTTGCAGAAAAAATTCATATGATCCAGAACAATTTACGCTACAAATCTCGTGAAGGCCAGCTCTCACTAACAGCTGTATTGTCTAAACATAAGGAAATCTAGGAATCTGCCCAAGAATCCTTCTTAGAGGTAAAATAGACCTGTCATAAAATTAATAAGGAAGAAAAAGGACAAACTGTCTGAAAAATTGCCTTTTAACTCGAACTGTTTATGAGTGAGCACAAGTAATGATCAGATTCGCACGAGTTACAAATTGGCTACCAAAGCACTCGGCCGTCACTCGTTCACTTCCAGCTCAGCAAATGGTAAGCAACATACAGCCCAAAGCTTCCTCATTCGACAAATTAAAAGGACTCATAGGAAATTGCATCATTTTGGCAATTCCTCGTGAAATCTTTAGTTAGCTTATTTTTACGCTGAGGTAGCACAATTCGAACCAGTTTGGGAAAAGTTCAGTGTCGACAGAAGAAAAAAGCGCATGAAAATTACTCACCCACTCTGGCTTCAGCCCCACGCTTAGGCATACCAGATCAGGTTTTAAGCTAGACAAATGGCCAAAAGTTTTCATCAAAATCAAAAGAATTCCGCGCTGGACCATCGATCAACCACTCTGAAGTACTAAAAGCTTTTAGATGAAATTATTCTTTCGATCTCTTATTTAAATCAAACATGGTGTCCAAGGTATTTTCTCGGGTCGTGATTGGTTGATATTACACAAACTGTCTTCTGATTGGTCGTTCGCTTTTTGTACCCCTCCAAAACGGAAGTACTTTTTCTCCAAGCGAGAATAAATTTGGTAACATTACATCATGGCCTCTTAGAAGCAGAGAAGTAAAAAATTGTTGCAGCTTTCGAATGGTTCCCTTCATCGAAAGCACGCGCTATTACACCGTTGAATGCTCACTACTTCAGGAGTGAAGTCCCTTTTATAAGATAAATGACTTGAAATAGTGAAAGTTCTAATCGAAAATTATTTTGGACCGGTACAAGCCGGAAATAAGGATGAAAGCCTTCTAAAAAGACCACTAGTAAGAGGAATTTTTGATTGGAACCAGGGTTTCGGGAATCCCGGAACATAATGTAGATTATATGCAAAACGGGCAAATTCACAAGAGAAGTTTCGTGGCATTGCATTGTTTATTCAGAGTATCTGCGAATAACTGTGCCCTATTATTCAACTGCACAGAGTAGAGTAAAAATAACGCGCGAGTAGAGTACAAATATCCTACGATATTGTACGGTTTTTTGGACAGTTGATTATTTTGTACTGTAAAAAAAAAAACTTGTTTATTAACCAGTCGGCTGCGCGCGCTATCCTTTTCTACCTACTTTGCTTTCCCGCCTTATGAGAAATGGGCAGAAAGACTTAGCAGAAAAAAAGCAGTTTGATAATAAATAACTTATTAGACGTTTTCGGGAGCTCCTGACGTTTTGGTTTGTAGTATTACTGAGTTCACTCGTTGTTTGTATTTTGACTAGCCTTCCGCGCTCGTCAAAATTCGGCGCAACTCGTAAAGATACTCAGCGATACTACACACCAAAACGTCAAATAAACTTGAAATAGTTTAATTTCTTTTGAGTGAAAGTTGTAATCGAAAATTATTTTGGACCGGTACAAGTCGAAAATAAGGATAGAAGCCTTCTAGAAAGACAACCAGTGAGAGGAATTTTTGATTGGAACCAGGGTTTCGGGAATCCCGGAACACAGTGTGGATTATACGCAAAACGGGCAAATTCACATGAGAAGTTTCGTGGCATTGCACTGTTTATCCAGAGTACCTGTGAATAACGGCGCCCTATTATCCAACTGCACAAAGTAGAGTAAGAATAACGCATAAGTAGAGTACAAAGAAAAAAAGCAGTCGGATAATAAATAACTTATTGTACGTTTCAGGAGCTCCTGACGTTTAGGTGTGCAGTATCACCCAGTATTTTTACTCGTTGTTTGTATTTTGACTCGCCTTACGGGCTCTTCAAAATTCGGCTCAACTCGTAAAGATACTCAGCGATACTACACACCAAAACGTCTCATAAACTTGAAATAGTTTAATTTCTTCTGAGTGAAAGTTCTGATCGAAAATTATTTTGGACCGGTACAAGCAGGAAATAAGGATGAAATTCTTCTAGAAAGACCACCAGTGAGAGGAATTTTTGTATGGAACCAGAGTTTTGGGAATCCCGGAACATAATGTGGATTATATGCAAAACGGGCAGATTCACATGATGAGAAGTTTACATTTCGTGGCGTAGTATTTTTATACAGAGTACCTGCGAATAACTGTGCCCTATTATCCAATTATCCAACTGCACAAAGTAGAGTAAAATAACGCGCGAGTAGAGTACAAATATCCTACGATATTGTACGGTTGTTTGGACAATTGATTATTTTGTACTTTAAAAAAACCTGTTTATTAACCAATCGGCTGTGCATGCTACGCTTTTCTATCTGCTTTGCTTTTCCCGCCTTATGAGAAATGAGCAGAAAGATGACTGGAAATGTGTGAAAATCATATATCTGCACTGCGGTGAGTAAATAAAATGTAAGCGATCCTCGCAGCTATGAACACTACTGAAGTAGTAGCTGAAATGAGACCTGAAAAAAATTCGCAGAGAAAAAAGCAGTTGGATAATAAATAACTTATAAGACGTTTGGGCGTGTAGTATCACTGAGCATTTTAACTCGTTTGTATTTTGACTTGCCTTACGGACTCGTCAAAATTCGGTGAAACTCGTAAAGATACTCAGTGATACTACACACCAAAACGTCTGGTAAGAAGCTGTTGGCCAGAGCTTGTCAGTATCGCGAGTTGAGCGATGAAGTCCTTCTTGCTTCTGGCGGCTTGGTTCCACCAGCCCCCATGGTTACTCTAAGCTAATTTTGTCTGTTTAACCCTTTAACCCCTAGGAGTGATTTGCATCTAATTTCTCCTTACCATATCAGCCCTGAATCAAACATTAAGGTCAGGAGAATAAAGGAGCTGATCACCGACTAAAGAAGCTCTTGATTGTTAGACAAATTCTCCAAGTCGGCATCTTAGGATATGTTTGGAGAAGATGCGTACTGATGTTAGAGTGTACAGGGTTGAGAAAATTTATAGTTGGGGCATGAAAGGGGAATATTAAGGTTGTCGTCGCTATTGCTGTTGTTTTGTCAAGTTCCAGTGCACAGTCTGGGGGGAGGGGGGGAGGGGAAACTAAATGACCCATAGTGAAAAAGGTAAAAAACGTTCTCTGGTTATATTTTAAATGTTCGTTCTCGGGTTAAATGACCCATGTCTGCGAGGCGTACAAAACACGGTGGGGGAGGAAGAATTTTTTAGAGAGGGGTCACACTTTGCCAACCTAGACATCACACCAAGAAATTTACAAATGGGAACCGTAGTAAAAGAAAAAAAAAAAAAGAGGCTGGCTAAAAAATGAAATTTTTTCCCAGGGGTGATCGATAATTATGCTATAGCCTATGTGTAGCCGTACCCTCCCTCCGCCAAGGCGAAATGGAGGCGAGTGGGGGAGGGTACGGCTACACGTAGGCTACATATGCTGCCGAAATGTGATGTGGTGTGGTGGTCGGATGAAAGCAGGCAGCGCGAAAAACTCTCCAAAAAAGGAGAGACTATGTGCGCTGTTATTAGTCAACAGATATTGGATCAATATCAGTATCTGGGCAACTGCCCACCTACCCCTCCCCTAACTCAATAACAGTCAATTGACAACAAGTTGAGGTTAATGTTGGGTTATTTTTAATAGAGAGTAAGTACTGAACTAGGCTTGTCGCGCTTTAGATTCGCGCATATTTTTGAGAAGTATATTAAAACCGCATTGGAGTAGGATCAATTTTTTTTAACTGAATTTTATTTGACTCGCGTGACGGTTTTCGCCGAAAAAGGACTGCTGGTAGTCTATTGTTACCCTATCTACTAAAACAAACGGAAGCATGCTGAAAAACAATTCGTGCTGTTCACAGAAAAATAACTTTAATATTTCACTTGATATATAAATATTTTCCAAAATATGCTCATATCGTCATATCGTATAATTCCTGAATAACGCTTCTACTTGCCGTCAATTATTTACAAATGTAAAAGAGAGTGCCAAGATAAGACACCAAATAGAAGTAGATGCAGACAACCAATCGATTTTCCCCCAGTTATGTCAAGTTAAAGGAAAGACGAAATGGTGTTGTTGACTAGATGATTGTCTATCAACCACTTCCACATCAGTTGGGAGCCTGTGATACAAGAGAGTTCAACAAAAAGCTAAATAATTCTCCTGTGAAAGACGTCAAGTAACTTTGAGTTTGTCCAAGTATCCAGAAAAAATTTAAAGGAGAAGTTTAGGAATAAAGGCCATTCTAGCACCCATTTGGGTGCAAAGGCAAAGGGCTGACCAACAAAATGTCCTCTGATCCTCTGTTCCCACTGTTACTCTGGTCCTCTGTCAGTACTGTTCCACTGTTCCCACTGTTCCTCTGGTCTCACAGCCTCCCCACTGTTCCTCTGGTCGTACAGCACTGTTCCACTGTCCCCACTGTTCCTCTGGTCCTCTGTCAGTACTGTTCCACTGTCCCCACTGTTCCTCTGGTCTTACAGTACTGATTTCAGCTTGTCTGTTAACTTCGTCCCGTCTTGTCTGTGGACGGAGGCTGATCAACATTCAAGCTTTCGCCAACAGATAGCGCGTCTTGCTGCGGATCATCTGGCCCTATCTCCGGTCTGTCACATGTGTCACCAGGCTCCTGTTCGTCTACGCGGCACAAAGTTAAATAGAAATTAAAACACAAAGTTTCGTTTAGTTTTTTTTAATGCACAGGTGGACTAAATTCGAGCAATGAGCCTCGATCCCTAAATGTGACTGTTACACACCAACAGACGACGTGAAAGGATTTGTATGAGATGAAAGGTAATAACCTTAACCCAAAAATATGGATGCATATTAGTACTTAATTTGCCTTCCCCATTAGTGAAAACTTAAACCCAAGTGAAATCAGTTTGGAAAATTCACAAGAAACAAAAGGATGCCTTGATTTCATCCAATTCTTGTTCATATGTTTAGGTCAAAGATGCGACCTTTCACTCTCAGGCAAGGCCTTTTAATTCGCCTGATAGTAAAATCAGTTAATCAGTTATATCTCTGCGGAGTTTGTACTTTCTTATATTCGAATCAAGCACCTTCCATTGTCACAACGATCGCTTTCATAGAATAACGAAAACAGCGGCGACAAACGGAAATCGAAATAAGTTTCGAAGAACGATGTTAGAAATATAATAAGAATTACCGTTAGATACGAAAAAAAACCTTTAAAAGAGAGAGAGGAATCTCTTAAAGAGGTGAAAACAATTCGTTATTGGCAAAACCAATAAGATTCCAGCTTTAATTACAGAAACGAATTTTGCGCACGGCAAAAATTAACAACTTTCAGACAACGAAAGCTGACTCCGCAGCAATTTTCAACGAGGGTTAAGTAACGCTTACTTGTTGTCCCACATATTATATTGGTCATTAGTTTTCCTCGAAACCCGCGTTTTGATTCAAGCTTTCATAGGTAAATTGCATCAAAATCCGTTATAATTACTCAAATCAAACCGGTAGCGAAAGGCTTCAGTTACATGGATGGATAAACAAACTCGACACATAAGACTACTTACATAATATACCAGCAGTAACCAGTCTCACATATCTCGTACATTACCCTGGTTCCCATCATCTGATGAATCAGATGACGAGGCTTCGTTATCCCCATCGTATCCACTTTCGCTTACTGCGTCTTCTGCAAAAAAAAAATAAGTTCTATTATTATAAATTCACACCAATTTTAAAACCCTTAAGGCAAAACTTCCCAGTCTTTCCTTATCAGATATAGAATGTGCATGGATGGATAAACCAACTTGACGCATAATACTAGTAAAAAACAATACTAATATTATTGCGGTTCTTTCGATATCTCGAGCAGCATTCTTTGCCAGTATTGACTTAACTTACGTGTACTTCTGTTAAAAAACAAATAGGACAAGGGGAGGCAAAATCCGATACTTTGAATTCTTTGGGCAAAAAGATAGGATGAAAGTCTTTCAGTATAAAGCACCAACTTCTCTTAAAATGCAGTTATGTTTGAAAGCCCCTCAACAATATTTCGCAAGAACGCCCCAAGGAAGAGCCTGGCGGAATGCAAATTCCAACTGAGAGCGTACAGAAGACAAGAGGCCCTCCTATCGGCTGAAGGGTAATCTTGTGATAACACAAAATTCGTCTCAAAAGTTTGCTGATAACGGGTTGAAGAGCTCGCCAGAATCAACATCATTACAATTAAAATAGAACATCATAACAGCATACCAGGAGTAGCAACGTCATATAGAACTGGTAATAATTCAATATTTTGGATGCAGAGCCCCAAAAAGTTACTCTGCAAGTTGGGATCGTGCCTCAGTCGCTCCAATGTTTCTGGAGTATTGTCCCAACAGCTAAAGTAAGCTCTTCCAAGGCATCTGCCATCCGAGGATGTTACTCTAACCCTGAATTTTCCAGGTGTTAAAGAAGCTGAAGCACAAAATAGGACAAATATCGTGTCACACATAATGCAAACGGATATGTTTCAGAGGAGTGAAAATTATTTGAACGTCTCATGGTCTAACGCCGCACCCCCACGTCGAGAGGTCTGGGTTGGAAACCTGGAGAAACAGCGAACAGTCCGGAAAAAGTAAGCAAATTGCCGAGCGTTCGCATTTTTTTAGACTGCATTCCTTGCAGGAGGTGTAGTGATACTCCCAGTTGCGTTAAACCACGGGATCTAAGATAAGCTCTGCTAGCAACAGGATACTACACTTGATTCTAAAAAAAGGAGTCTTCAAAATCTTTTTGGCGAAAACAGTTGGTAATCAATTTTAATCTTTCTCAAACAAGTTACTAGGGGCACAACATAGATTTTTATATAGTTGTGGAAGGTGTGGAATGAAAGGCATACCGAGAAAAGCTGTTTCGTAGCAACACAGAAACGCTTGATACATGTACTTACCAGGAATACAACCAATCAGATTACGAGGATTTTTTTTCACCAGTTCTACCCGCGTCTCCCCGAGTGTGCAAAAGCGCCTCTGAGATAAGGAGGAAGGTCCTGGGGGAAAATCAAAACGAAGTCTGCTGTACCCCCTGATAATGCCTAAAAAACAAAATGGATGGTCAAGCCTGCGTCTGGGAGGCTAAGCGATATAAAATAGGTCACACTAGGCTAGAGTCACATTATGTAAGTGCCTGGGAGAGAGTTCCATATTTTGCTAGCTAAGTATGAAAAAGAGTGCAGACCGTATGTCGTTGTTTTTGGGTTGGGAAGGGACATGATATGATTTCCGCGCAAATTGTAAGATGAAGACCGTACCGTGAACATATCTTTTAAATAACCTGGATAATTCGTAAAGAATAGACTCTTGTAGTAGGAGTTGTTACTTCGTTCTTGTTCAGAAACTGTTTAATGTTATTTAATTAGAAAATCAGACTGAGGTATTTTTTGCGTGGACGCAATAGTCTCCATTATTGTTATGACGTTTCGTACCAATGTTGATTCGCATCAGAAGAAGCAAAGATTTATTGTTACAATTTCAATCGTTCGAATGCAGTAGTTTGTTGGCATCTAATTCTTGCGTATACTGTACGACTCGCTATAATAAATGCGGCAGGATTGGAACGAAATGGCTGTTTTTCTTTACCTTTATTGAGGAATGTTGTGTTGTGATTGAAAAGAACATCGACAAAAAGCTCGCAAATAGAATTAGTCACCAAATATGATACAAACGATGCTTAAAAGGAAAGTTTGGTAGGGGGTCCAAATCTGCGAAGGGGGGTCCATATCCGCTAACGGATTTGGACCGGAGGGGTCCAAATCCGCTTTGACACCGGAAATAAGGATGAAAATATTCTAGAAAGACCACCAGTGAGAGGAGTTTTTGTATGGAACCAGGGTTTTGGGAATCCCGGAACATAATGTGGATTATATGCAAAACGGACAAATCACATGAGAAGTTTCGTGGCATTGTATTGTTTATCCAGAGTATCTGCGAATAACTTTGCCCTGTTATCCAACTGCACAACTAAAAAATAATAAATGAAATAACGCGCGAGTAGAGTAAAAATATCCTTCGATTTTGAACGGTTGTTTGGACAGTTGATTATTTTGTACTGTAAAAAAAAACCTTTTTATTAACCAATCGGCTGTGCACGCTACGCTTTTCTATCTGCTTTGCTTTTCCCGCCTTATGAGAAATGAGCAGAAAGATGACTGGAAATATATGAAAATCATATATGTGCACTGCGGTGAAGAAATGAGATCTAAGCGATCCTCGCAGCTATGAATACTACTAAACTAGTAGTGGAAATGAGACCTGAAAAAAAATCGAAGAGAAAAATGCAGTTGGATAATGAATAACTTTTAAGAAGTTTTGGTGTGTACTATCACTGAGTATTTTTACTCGTTGTTTGTATTGTAACTCGCCTTACGGTCTCGTCAAAATTCGGCGTAACTCGTAAAGATACTCAGCGATACTACCCACCAAAACGTCTGGTAAAATATATATTTATATATATATATATATATATATATATATATATATATATGTATATATATATATATTAGCATGCGCAAATTAACTTAATAGAAGCTTTTGGCCAGAGCTTGTCAGTATCGCGAGTTGAGCAATGAAGTCCTTCTTGCTTCTGGCGGCTTAGTTCCACCAGCCCCTCATGGTTACTCGAGGCAAATGTTGATTTTATTTTTCTGTTTAACCCTTTAGCCTCTAGGAGTGATTTACATCTAATTTCTCCTTACCATATCGGCCCTGAATCAAACATTAAGGTCAGGAGAGTAAAGGAGCTGATCACCGACTAAAGAAGCTCTTGATTGTTAGACAAATTCTCCAAGTCGGCATCTCAGGATATGTTTGGAGAAGATACTTACTGATGTTAGGGTGTAAAGGGTTAAGGAAATTTATAGTTTGGGCATGAAAGAGGAATATTAAGGTTGTCGCTGCGACTGCTGTCGTTTTGTCAACTGAAACATGACACCGAGTTTCAGTACACAATGGGGGGGGGAGGGGGGGAGGTGAAACCAAATGACTCATGTCTGCGACGCGTACAAAATAAAGTGGGACGGAAATGATTTTTTAAAGAGGGGTCACACTTTGCTAACCCAGAGTTCACACCAAGCAATTTACAAATGGGAAACCGTGGTGAAAGAAAAAAAAAAAGGCTGGCTAAAACCCAAATTTCTACCGAGGGGTGATTGATCGATATACTGAAGCCTACGTGTAGCCGTACCCTCCCTCCGCCAAGGGGAAACGGAGGCGAGCGGGGGAGGGTACGGCTACACGTAGGCTACATATGCTGCCGAAATGTGATGGGGGGTGGTAGTCGAATGAAAGCAGGTAGCACGAAAAACTCTCCAAAACACCTGGGTGTGGGTTCCATCAATGTGATTTTTATTTACAAAAAACGGAGAGACTACGCGCGCTGTTATTAGTCAACAGATATTTTTATTAGAGAGTAACTACTGAACTAAACTTGTGACACTTTAGATTCGCACATATTTTGAGAAGTATTTTAACACAGCATAGTAGTATGATTAATTTTTTTTTTCACCGGTCTTCGCCGAAAAAAAGATACTGCATGCAGTGGCAAACTAAGACACCAAAAAGAGATAGATGCAGACAACCAAGTCGATTTTTCCCCATTTATGTCAAGTTAAAGGAAAGACGAGATGGTGGTGTTGACAGGACGGTTGTCTATCAACCACTTCCACATCGCTTGAGAGCCCGTGAGACGAGAGCGTCTAACACAAAGCTAGATAACCCTTCTGTGAAAGACGTCAAGTAACTTTGAGTTTGTCTAAGTGTCCAGAAAAAATTTAGAGGGGAAATTTAGGAACAAAACAAGCCTCGCTAGGCTATCCTATCAACCAAATCAACCTTTGGGCGGAAAGGCAAAGAGCTGACAAACAAAATCTCCTCTGGTCCTCTGTCAGTACTGTTCCACTGTCCCCACTGTTCCTCTGGTCTTACTGTACTGATCCTCTGTCACCACTGTTCCTCTGGACCTACAGTTCTTATCCTCTGTCCCCACAGTTCCTCAGGTCCTACAATATTGATCCTCTATCCTTAGTGTTCCTCAGGTCCTAGACAGGGTTTTCATTTACTTTTGAAGTAGAAGGGCACTACCTTGTGAGTGGGCAGGTGCACTGTAAAATTGAGGGTCGAAGGCCCGAACCTCTTGGGGGGTCTGGGGGCATGCTCTCCCCACGAAACTTTTAAAACTTAAGTCTCCCAGAAGCACATTTTACTGCAATCTGGTAAATAAATTTTCCTGGAATGACGCATACTTACTCTAATTATAGTAAAAGAAATAATGGTACTCTGGGAGAATTTGTTTATTTCACTACACAGCTATAGCTACATCAAAACACTGCTCTTGTTCTCAGAGCTTCCTTTCTTCTTACAGTTACAAGTTTGCTTTAACTGATAAACTGATAAAGAGTGAAACTGACAACACTTTTTGTAGTTTATGAAAATTCAAAGTCAGAGCCCTAGTCAATTACGTTAATGCCTTTGGTCACCATGTGCCACCTAGCAGTTAAAAATTAAAAACAAATCTTGATGGAACATTGGAGTCTGATACACAATTAGCCCTTGCCGAAAACAATTTTTACAAAACCTCCGATGGGCTTTACAAAAGCCACATGGACTTTATCTTGAATGAAAATTAAATTGGAACAACGTCTCTTCAATTGCTCGGAATATTTAAGCTTTAAAGCCGACAAAATGTTGGCTTATTGAGACGCACGTGTCAACTGATGAGCATCTTTTACGGCGACATTCATCTCCTGTTGTTTATTTTATATTCCGAATTGTATTTCAGAAAAATACAAAGTGTTTTAGAACAGTTTAAATAATGGAAAACGTAGAAAGCGTACGTAATTTTTCGAAAAACCTTTCCAGCGGCTGTAATCGAATTAAAACTGGAAACATAAATTTAATTTTCCTTATGCAAATGAGTTCTTGCACGAGTTTTACATTTGTTTGCCACGATGACTCCGCAGAACGCCTTGCCTTTATGGCACGTCACATGTAAGAGTTATAAAATAGCAAATTTGGCACTTTAGGAAGAGACAGTCCTAAGAACGCCATTATCGCGCCGCGCCTTTTTCATTCAAGTAAATTTTATCTCCACGATCTGATGGCAAGTAATTGATAAATAAGTGCAGAAAAAATGTTTTAAACTTACAGGGAAGAGTTAATATTTAGATGAGGTTGATAATTTTTTTCATGACGATTTTCTTTTTTTCATTTCGTACTTTAAGTAGCCGGGTACTCTGATCAAAGTAGACGGGTGCCGGTACCCGGCTTCTAATAAAAACCCTGGTCCTTGAGTGCTGATCCTCTGTCCTCACTGTTCCTCAGGTCCTACAGTACTGATCCTCTGTGCTCACTGTTCCTCAGGCCCTCAATCCTCTACCGACCTTATATCTTCAGTTATGAACCATTTCAGATTCCATTACATGAAAGATCAGTCACTTTTCCGATTTCCGCTTGTCTCTTCACTTCGTCCCGTCTTTTCTGCGGACGGATGCTGGTCAAATTGCAAGCTTTCGCCGACAGATAACGGGTCTTGCTACGGATCATCTGGCCCTATCTCCGGTCGGTCACGACAGGTATCATCAGGCTCCTGCTCGTTTACACGGCACAAAACTGAATAGAAATTAAAACAAAGAGTTTCGTTTAGTTTTGTTTATGCACAGGTAGACCAAACTCGAGCAACGAGCCTCCCTAACATGAAAGGATTTGTACGAGGTGAACGATAATAACCTTAACCCAAAAATATGGATGCATATTATTGCTTTATTGCCTTCCTTGATGTTCGTTCCAGAGAGCGAAAAATGACCTCAGCAAGTCGGGATCGCCCATCAGCCTCTCAAACATATCTGGCATCTCGTCCAAACACTCAAACCAAGTTTCTCCAAGCTGGTCACCAGCTGAGGATGTTACTCTCACCTGAACTTTGCCAGGTTTTAAAGAAGCTGAAGCACAAATAGGAAAAATATCGTGTCATACATAATGTAAATGCAGGGCGTGAAATTGCGCCTAATACAGGCGCCAATGCGACTAAATTTTTCACTTTGGCGACCAAATCCTGAAAGTTAGTCGCCAAATTGGCGACTAGAACGTTTCATTATAACCTTACAAAGAGATATAGAGAATTTAAAAAATTTGCAAAGATAAATCCGCGGCAAACTTCCTCGTTAAGTTTGTTTCCAAAACGTAGCACATGCATCTCGATCGATAACTAGACGCCATCTTGGATTTAGATAAGCCTGAACGTTGTATATCATCCATCCTAGTGTCCACTTTGTAGCACGTTAAAGATCTTTTCCCTAACTTAATTTTGGAGGGCCTATCTAGAACGCTGACAGCGTAAAGAAAGATTTTGTTTGTCTTTGAAAATGGCGACCAACTTTTTTTGAATTGGCTACCACTTTGGAGAATTTAGGAGCCAAGTGGCTATCAGAAAAAAAGTTAATTTCACGCCCTGAAATGGATATATTTCAGAAGAGTGAAAATTATTTGATCATCTCACGGCCCAACGCTGCACCCCCGGTCGAGAGGTCTGGGTTCGAGACCTGGAGAAACAGCAAACATTCCGGAAAAAGTAAGCAAATTTCTGAGCGTTGGCATTTTTTTAGACTAGCTTTCCTTGTAGGGGGTGTGGTGATACTCCCTGTCGTGTTAAACCAAGGGATGTAAGATAAGTACTGATAGCAACGGGATAATACCCTTGATACTAAATAAAGGAGTCTACATAATTTTTTTGGCGAAAATAGTTGGTTCTTAGTTTTGATCTTTCTCACATAAGTTACAAGAGGCACAACACAGATCTTTTTAGGTTATGGAAGGAGTGGAATGAAAGGCTTGATGAGAAATGCTGCTTCCTAGCAAGGGGAAAGACAGAAACACTTGATACATGTACCTACCAGGAACAGCGCCAATCAGATTGAAATCATTTTTTTTTTTCAGTTTTACCGCCAGCATGTCCCCGAAGTGTGCATAGGCATCTTCGACATCATTTGGAAGGGCCTTGGGAAAAACCATGACAAACAGTACTACAAGCTGTAATAATTGCTGAAACACACAATGGATGATTAAGGCTTCGTCTGGGAGGCTACGTGATATAAAATAGGTCACACTAGGCCAGTGTCACATTATGTTATGAAGAGCAATCTGTCACACCATGTAGAATACTAAAATAATACAAATAATACAAATACTAAAACAACAACAACAACTACAAAACAAAACATGTCCAGTTCCTCTTAATTTTCTCAAGTCAAATACGAGGAATTGCCACACATTCACCACAAAGCAAAAGTCTTTACCGTAATGGATATTTCCTTTGGCTCCATTCTAACTGTAAATAAACAAACATAATGTTTGTTAGTCTAGGAAAAAAACCTGGACAAAGTAGAGTCAATGTAATTCAACCCCACCCCCCACCCCCCCCACCCCCCCCCTCTCCAAAGAAAAAAGATGCAATGTACATCTCTAGGGAAAGAAAGATTACCTTGACTTTCCTCTATATAACATAATCAGCAAAACAAACAACAAAAGTATATATACTCAATCAAGTATAGAAGTAATCCAGAATTATATTGGTAAAACTTGAGCCACCTTCTCAACCAATTAGATGCAAGTAAAACCACTCGCAACCAGATCACTCTCGTTTTCCAGTGCTTTGTACGATTTACTTGTTTCTACTTTGGGTTCTGATTGGCTATTTGAGATGTTTTCCTTCATTCTGACTGGTCAATATTACTATTTGGTGCTGATTTTATCACACTTAGAGTGTGCTTTTCCCCTTTTGTTCTTATAGAATTTAATTTCCAAAGATTCTTATAAAGAATAGTTACAGTTTTCACATTTGGAAACAATATGTAAATGCCTGAAAGAGTAATGAAAAAATGCATATGCAACAAATAAAATGTATCTTTAGATTGTGATGAGGCCTCTAAAAATAGCAAGTTTAATGATATTGATAAACTTTTTGTGTTATGAAACAGTTACTAATAGTCACTAGAGGATTAAACATTCTTATCTATGATTCAATGACATGCAGCTTGCCTCTGCATAGCTGGACAAGTTAAAAGATTTGAAATTATATCATTTCTCTACTTTTAAATTGATGACTTCTGCAGCCTGAAAAGTGATGTTCAAGGAGTGGTAGACTTAATTAGAAATCAACTTTCTATTCCTGTGCATGATGGTAGATTCGAGCTCCACCTTCATCTACTATCTCATGATGGATGTCTCTAGCTCATAATCTAATAATAAGTGTGACAGTGACAGTGGAGACCATACTATTGATATTTTATTACATTGTATCACTTACCACAACTTTGAGTTGTGGTTGCTCCAATGCCATAACTAGGGACTGAAACGTCCTCAAGTTGTTGTGTTATGCCAGTATTGCTACTGTGCAACATAACCCCTTGCATATCATTGACTTGTTGTTCATCGCCGACATTGCTTCTCTGGGACATTGGTTCTGAATAAGCCCTTCCTTCCTCATTTTTAACTGTGAAAAAAACAAAACAAAAAAGTTTAAAGCAAAGTATTCTAATGACTTGACTTAAAAAGTTTTGGGCATTTTACAAACCGTCAAATATATATGTACATTAATAAAAAAATACACAGTCAAAGTCTGCACATGGCTACTGCCATAACGAAATTTTTATAGCAATGAAAAGAACTAAAGGTTGTATAATAACAGTAGAAGGTAGTGTTGCCAAATATTTGTCACATGCAAAACAGAAAACCTGCTGCATCCCACATATTTATAAGTACACTGTTCTATCAGAGAAAGATGAATATATCGTTTAATTGACATCCAACAAATTTAGCTGCTCTTTTCCACATAAGTTGCTGATTCAAACTGTAAAATTCTCTTTTTTCAAAGAAAAAATAATTCATCAAGGCTTCCATGATGTGCAGATCACATCTATTGTGAAATTTCTGCAAAGAAAGTCTGGATTTAAATTATGTGTAGATGGATACCATTGTGAAATTATTTTGACAAGTTTAGTCTCTTTTAGTGTCACAGGAGGAACTAAATAGATCATATCTTTGGATCTCTATAATTTTTTGTATCAGATTTAAACAGTAAAATGCTCTTTCTTCCAAAAAGACATTTTTTTTTAAGTTTTGTTATGCCCTGATCACACCTATTAACTAAAGATATTTCTGCAAGAAAAACTTTTGTTTTTAATTGCATGCAATCCATAAATGATTGAGATGGTTGTTGTCTTCTTCTGTCTTCCGTAGTGTCACAGCAAGAACTGAATAGCACTTGGAAGCATGTGGTCAAAATTGGGTCGAGATCGGAACTCTACTGTTACACTCACTCACTCACTCATCTTGGTGACATATGCAGCTTTGCCTCCTATTGAAGGCAGTAACCACAAAAATTCAAATGATTTTAAACCAAACCTACACTTCAAATCTTGTGAAGGCCAGCTCTGAACAAAATACTGTGTAGCCCAACTTGTTTATGTGTGAGATCATGTCATGATCAGATTGGCAAAAGAGTGACAAATTGGCTAACAAAACAGTTGGTTGCAACTTGTTCACTTCCAGCAAATGGCAAATGGTGAGCAACATACATCCTAATGCTTCTCTATTCAACAATTGAAAAGGAATCAGAGGAAATTACACCACTTTATTTCTACATGAAATCTTTGGTAACCTTATTTTAACTTGTGGTACCAACGCAAAGAAACTCCCATATGCAAATGAGTCACTCACTCACTCAGGCAAATGACACTATTGAAATTAGTTGTAACAACCTTGCCTGAGCCTTAGAAGCCACACATAAATTAGCCAGGCTAGTTGCAGTCTGACTGATTAAATTCAATTATCTTATGTAAACATCAGCTGCTGGATCAATCAGTAACACTTTGGTGGACAAAAATAACCCTGTGCTTTTTGTACAAAAGGAAACTCACTGAAGTCATTTCACATATCCTTAATTTCAAACAGTCAAGAAAACTTTTGGTATATAAAATGTATTGTGAGGTATATGGTTTTGAGATGCAAAAGTTTAGAAGTTTGATGTTAGATGCAAGCGAGAGAAAACTTTGTAAACAAAGATCATTGCATCAAAATGCAAATATTTATTGAGCGACTGTGAGGCAAAAGATAACATAGGAGAGGAAAATAGCAGGCAAAAAAAGGTTTGGATTGCAGAATTTAAATAAACCCAGGATATTACTTTGTACTGTTTTTCTAGGCCATCTGAGCATAGTTAGTAGCTAACTATGATCTGAGGTATGCATTTATTATTCTGTAGAGTTTAAAGGAGTTGGATTACGGATTACCATCATCCTGGATTTCTCTGTGACTTTCTGGAAGCTTTCAAGCAATGTCACAAAATGAGGCCGAAGACCCCCAAGACTTTTAGGCGTTCTTCCAGTCAATTTAATATTTACCGATCAAGTTTTGATAAAAATAATTGATCTTGTCCCATCAAATAACACATTTCCGAGTTGAAAGTATTTCTAGTTAACGAGAACATACTAACCCAGTATTTCGACATTGTTTTTCGAGTCATGAAGATGACCATAAACCAAAGGTCCTGTCAAAAGACTTCTATTCAGAAAAAGAGCTACAAATTCCATACAAAGAACACTCCTCCAACATTCCCTAAGGAGAAAGGCGAAGACTAACGGTCTTTTGCTTTTGTTCCCTTACGTATGTGTGCAACAAAAACGGACAAAAAAAGCACTGGCTTTGCGCGATAAGGGCAACCTTGCAAGCTACATTAAGACCACAAATTGCAAGTTCACCAACATTTTTCATCACTAAATTTCTGCCACAAGTTGGGCATAGTTGTCTTTGATTACCAACAACAAAAAAAGCGCCTTAAAATCACTCACCATCTCCAACCTCAGCCCCACGTTTAGCCATGTCAGGTCAAG
>NW_026709465.1:0-35000 GCF_030620025.1 Pocillopora verrucosa
AATCAAAGCTGTTCGGCCCTCAGATGCAAATGGCGCATCAGAAGGATAAAAGAAAGAAAGTTTAGTGCTGGAGATTTGGAATAGGCCATTTATAAAGAGGTCAATTGGTCAGGGAAAATAAGACAGCTTACCTTTACAAGTTGGAACTTGTGAACTCCAAACGCCCTTGTTGCATGTTAATGCTGAAGCCCCAAATAGATCAAAGCCTGTAAAACAAGTGAAGTTTGCTTCTGCACCATGGCTGTTGTCATTGCCATGTAGTGTACCGTTAGCTGGACTTTGCAGACGAACACACGACGGCAACTCTGTAGGAGAAAAATATCATATTCAATTGATCTCTTAACATATTCGTGGTAAAAGATAAAAAAGGGCTAAAACGCTGCGTTGCAAGCAGTTTTAATCAGTTTTATGTCAAGTAGTTGTCAAAGTTTTGATACAAATTTTTAAAATTGCATCAAAACTTTGACAGCTAATTAACTTGCATTAAAATGCAAGTTTATTAGTTTTACGATCGTCTCGATAACTTAATATAAGTTTTACGATCGTCTCGATAACTTGATATAAGTTTTACGATCGTTTCAATGACTTACTTTGACAATAGGGTAACTTTCCATTCCATTGTCCATCTATGCACTCCAACCTTGTCTTACCGATCAGCTGGAAACTGTTATTAGCACAGCGAAATTCTATGGCAGCCTTGCCAACTTGTGGGGTCACATGAGATACTTTACCATTTAAAATGTTACCCACCTCCGGACAAAACCCTAGATGAAGCAATAACATTTTTAGGTGGAGAAAATTAAAAAATGATTAAACTGTCTTCAGTTTTTGTCATAAATTGACAATGAAAATCTATCTTGTGTTGAGCATTATATCTTTTCACTATTACACAGGTGGTGACAGGTGACAAAAAATGGGAACCGAACCTCTTTCATCTTCATTTTAGAACTCTCTTTGTCTCTGTAGTGATTATCTATGATATTTCTAGAGGCTTGGAATTGAAAAGTTTGACATGCAACATTTTTGCACGAATCAGCGAATGTTGTTTTGAAATGCGGAACCACTAAACAATGCCGATCTAAAGTTATAGAACATTTTTTTTTTATTCTAAAGATAATTTACATCATACCAAGACATCGGAATTGTGTCTGTGTCCATTTGTTCCCATTGCATGTTATAATTGGCATTCCATCCAGATAAAAACCCTGTTTACAGCCAAAGAGGATTACTTGGCCGTTTTGGTACTTTTCTCGCCGAGTGGGATGAGTGATGACTGAGCCATGAGGAGAGGTTGGTTGATCACACGTGGAGCCTTAAAAAAAAATAGACAGCTGACGTCAAGCTTCCGAGACGAACGGCGAGTCAATGTCACAATATCAATCCCTTTACAACAAATGACCTGAGTTAAGAAACAAATAGTTTCCGCCTAATAATGGTAAATTATTTGCAAAGAAAGGCTAATTTAATGACCCTGAAATGTATAACGTTAAGTCCTAACATTTCTTGAACAATCTTGGGGTTTCCTGATTTGTTGGGCATGCGCTTTTCCATATGTGTTATAATTCTCTTTGAATTATCTTGTAAATATTGGATGCGTAGATATCAAATGGCTCAACCGGAACAGACAGAGCTGCCCTTGAGAATCTGGCTAATGATGCTTACCCTTATGCCTATCTCATGGTCACTTATCCTTAACTTGTCATGAATATGGATAGTCTTGTTTCACTTTTCGGAAAGTAGGCAGACTCTTAGAAATGGAGGCAGCGATGCAGAAAAAAATAAGCATCTCTGTCTTTTGTATGACAAAATGCTGACGGATAACACATGACACCCTCTTCCGCTTAATTTGAGAGTAACGCGTTGCTTATTTTTCGGTCTCGGCGCCAAAGAAAGCTTATTGCCCTTTGCATAAGGCAAATATCTCTTTTCCTCAGTGAGATGTGAGACACGGATCCGAAACCATGTGTGCGACATCAAAATTTATAACTGATAGCTTTGTCAACTTTTAAAGATATCTGAGTATTGTAGTTTTCGTCAGTCACCAGATGTGAAGGTCACAAGCAAGGGAATGTTCAAGAGTCTCAAGACAGAAACTAACAGTGTACAGTTCATTTCGTTAAGGAAAACCCTGAAAACCCCCTTTCCATTGGCCTACTCAAGAATAAGAATATGTAAAGGCACGTCAAACTTAAAACTAACTGCACTGCTATCAAACATCAGTTCACATTTGCCGAATGAGCGGCGTCTCCAGAAGAGTTCAGTGGCACGCGCCCTTACTATTAAAAATTTTTACAACTTTTAGATGAAAACAAAGCTGAAAGCTGACGCATGACATCCCCTTTCGTTTTGAGAGAACAGGGTTGTTTATCTTCCAACTGGAGTGTTAAGGGAAGCTAATTGAGCATTACATGTATGAGAGGTTACTCACCATATGTGACGATCACAAACGAGAATATAAAGGATGCTGAAACCAACCCCGCACGTTTCATGAGGAAGCCCGTAGAATCTAACTTTCCTACTGAAATAGGTTGCTCAAATTGAGATAAGGATGTGGAAAGACAACCTTTTATATGCAATGTACTTCAACTTCCTTTAATACTGTAATCTAATGTAAGAATATTAATGTCAAAGGGGCAGCATCTCCAGCAGCGTTAAGTGTCACGAATCCCTACCATTTGGCTTGTATTGATTTTGACTGATTTACATTGAAAAGCAAATTAGTCTCCTACAGTGTGTAATTGGAAAACAAACAAGCTATTCAGTGAAATAGCCACTTCCTGCATCTTCACCCGTAAATGATAAGATACAAAGACTTCTCATGACGGACAGCTAACAAGATACCAACAAGTTAATTTAGCTTCCCAGCTTGCTTTGTAATTTGTCGTCCGATTTCATTGTTCAATTCAAACGTGATGTAGTATCTTTTGAACTTTAAATAATTGAATTATTTAATGAGTTTACAGAACAATTAAATTTCCTGATTGTGGCATACCCTAGGAAAACGTGTTCTTAAAATCATGCGAGGGCAATTGAGTGAGATTGGGTTAATCTTTTTCATTTCCTTATTTTGGTTGTCGCGTCATTGGAGAGCCTAAACATTGCGGAGGCTGATTTTTTTTGACAGTTTCTACATACTCGTATGCCAATTCCATGGTTGAAGCCCTGTCACTTCTTTTCGTGATCAGATGTCGATATTCTTGTCTTTCTTTGCAGAAATCAGGCATATAATTCGAAGTGAGAGCGACGATGCGAAAAAAGACATTTTTTGTATCGTAATTTTAAGTTTTTCGTGAAATGCTTACGGATGAAACAGGCAAGATCTTTCGCTTTGAGAGTACAGTTTTGGTTATTTTCCGGACTCTGCGCAAAAGTTTGCTCCTATCAAGCGGAAAAGATTTCTTTTCCTCTCTGAGTTTTTAAGAAAAGGATTCGAAGCTGTGGGTGTCTTTTTTTTCTTTTTTTTCTTATGTATCACTGATAACTTTGTTAACGTTTAATGTGATATAGGTATGTTACTGTTCGTACTCACCTGCATGTGTGACGACCACGAGCAAGATAACGTTCAACACAGACACTAACAATGCACGGTTCATTTCATTTAGGGATACCCTGAAACTACCTATTCCATTGGTTTGAACAAAAATAGGGATATGTAAAGGCACATTACCTTTTTCTGTGTGACAAACTCATACTAATTACTCTGTAATTAACAGTACTTTCAATTTGCCGAAGGAGCAGTGTCTCCGGCAGAGTTCAGTGACACGTGCCTCTGCATGTTAAGGTAATAATTTAAGAAAAAAGAAAAGAAAGCTGAAAAATAAAGCTTGGCATATTGTTTCGTATGGGGTCTGAGTACTGCGCTGTATACCTTCCAGCTTCAGCGCTCAAGGAAGTTTATTGAGTATAACATGTACGAGAGGATACTTCTCTTTAGATATGACCTTTTAAAATCGATAACTTATTACTTGCACCTTTGTCAAAACTTATTATTTTTCGTGCTCATCGTACGTGATGATCACAAACGAGAATAGAAAGGACGCTGAAACCAACCCTCACAGATAGGGATGATGAAAGACATGTTTTTCTTTCTGTTTAAATGCAATGCCGTTTAACTTCCTTTTGTGTTTTAATTAAATAAAAGAATATGAATGTCAAAGGGGTCAGCATCTCCATCAGCGTTATTTGTCACGAATCTCTACCGTTTGACTTGCCTTGCTTTGACTGATTTACATCGTAAGGCAACTTAGTCTTGTATAGTAGGTAGTCTCGTTTGGTATGTAATTCAGTGCAAACGCCATGTCGTTGACCTCTAGTGATCGAAAAAAGGAAGCGAAACAGACAAGCGGTCCAGTCAGGCAACCGTTCCTTGCATTTTCCGCACGCAAATAACATGAAACAACTGGTCGATATAGCGTCCCGGCTCGCACTGTAATTAGCTTCTGATTTCTTTGTTAAATGTGTGAGTTACGCCGGTAATCACAATTTCAAAACGAAAATCTCAATGCCGGTCATCTTTTGTCTTACCCTCTTTGCTCTTTTTTATCTACGGTGACAAGTGTCGCTAAACTTATTAAACTTGAAGCATAGATAATCAGTTTTACCACCCAATACATAATGTCTTATTTTGCATATTGTCTTCGTCTCTTGCAAGCTGAAGTAGGACCGGAAGAGACCGAAAATAAAGTTTTGAAGGCAACTCATGGTTATCACCGTACGCTGTGTTTACGATAACGAAATGTAATTTGAAGGTATTACTTCTGCGTTTCAGACGCAAAGGAATTAAATAAGAATCACGCACGAACGTGTCAAAGGATTTTCCCTTTCAGCACACGCGTTCGGTCAAGCTGCAAACGGTAACGTTATCTTTGTTTTCTTACTTTTGAGCGTTGTTATTTCTCAGGGTATAAAGGGTAGAAAAGGAGAAGTTATCTGTCAACAAAGGGTTATTTTTTAGTGCGGAATTTTTTTCTACTTGAGCCAAATCACTGAGGCTGAAACTGTGCTGTTATTTTCTTTCCATCAAAAGATCTGTGTCTTTGGAAGTCATTCAGCCCCGGCCGTTTAACTTTTTTCAGAACTCAGAATTGGGCAATATGGTGTTTCAATCAGACCTACCAAGCCGCAGCACCGTCTTACTTAGTTTTACTCTCAACTGTGTATATTTTCAACCTCTCCTTATTTCCTTTATCATAAATAGTTTACCATCGAAACCAGCAGGAAACCATACCAGATGTAACAATTTTTATCAAAAACGACAGAGAAATGATGGCGCAACTAAGCGCAGAAAATGTCTTTTCTGCTACAGGAAGAAAATAACTTCCCTGACTTCTCATGCGACGTCCTAAAATCCGACCTCAACATCCGCTACAACTGGAGCAGCTCAAATTGATAGCACGTTCGCACGTTCGGAGTGCACGCTGTTTTCCTTAGCAACTAATTATTTATGTTTTTAAAGGCAGCCCTCAGACCGAAAAATTAACTAGACAATCTTAACACGTTAGTGCACTGAGCTCTGAAACTTATCTAGAATTAAATCTACAAACATAGCAAGATGCAGTTTTTGCGATATCAGGTAAGATTTCAATTTACTCTACACTGTAACGCAAGTGAAGCTGGAAGGCCTAAATGGGAAAATTTACGCGCTAGATTGACCAATACAGTGATTGATCTTGACAGGGTGTTTCGATCATCGTCTTAAGAGGATTTTTTTTTCTTAAGAGGCCAGATACGTGAAAAGTATTTGAACAGGCCTCGCAACTATCATCACATTTTAAAATTCAATGATAAGGAGCGACTAGTGCCACTGCACAGAATAACAAAGGGCGAAACGTTCTTATTTTAAAGATTCAAATCCGGCTACTCCTTTTCAAGATGGGGAAGTTATGGGTCAATAAATAGCAAGCAGTATCAAACGATGGAAATCGATGATAAATGATACTCTATGCCAACTGTTCGATTGAAACCGGACAAATATCAAAGTTTTATTCTGTAGTTATAAGATCAGAAATGTTGCTTTCAGTTATCACGAAGAGTTTCTAACATTAGATAACCTTCAACCTTCTCTATACTAAAAGAGAAGATTCTTCTTTCGTCAGGGGGAGGAAAGCACGACAAAAATCACTCCTTGAAATACTCCTATTTCTGCGTGTTTACAGGCGTAGGCTTAAATTTATTACATTCTGTACCCAGTAAGGACACTCAAAGGATGTTGGATGTTATTAGTCATATAAAACTTCTTTAACATTGGCCAAGGACACTGCTCACAATGTAACAATTACAACCAAGTTCTGTCAAAAAAGATAAGATCTCCCTTCGTACGTGTTGCTATACACTTCCTTTAAGTTAGGCGGGAAAAGACACTTTAGGGGTAGGGCTAGACCTTTTTCAATTCTCATCACTCTTGCATTGAATTATGCATTGATCTTGTAAGGAGAAGTCATCATTCAATAAAGAGTCGAAACCAAAACCCGCTAAAAGGATGACTTTCATATTCCATACAATTCACAATTTAGCTAGTGTGATAAAAGGAGCTTCGGCTCAGAAGACAATTCGAATCAATCAGAAATATGTTCGACAAATGTTGTTGACTAAACAACTAAGTTTGGTATTATCAACTGAGTTGGCTGCCGTAGAGAGTTTCTAAAGCTGATGTTTCGAGCGCCCGCACTTCTTCAAATTTGCCACAAAGTTGACCTAAAATTCGCTTTGATCTTTACTGGATATCTACTAATCTGCTAAGAGAAGACAAAATTAACTAAATAGACCGTGCACTTGAGTTTCAAGCATATGATTAGCTAAGAAATATTCACTGGGAAAAGAACTTAACCTCTCTCTTTTTTCCTAGATTCTCTGGTATGTGTTTTTGACTGCACTGATGTTGGCCACTCAAAATGTAATGAGCCGAAAAAATAGTAAGTTTTTGCGGAAATTCACGCCTTTACTCCTTGAATTCAGAATTAACTGACCATCAGTCAATGAAGTCGTTTTCTATTGTGCCATTCTATTTTGGGGATCTCCATACAATTTTACTGAGAGGGAGAAAGTTGAATAAAAGGAAGTTCCACCATCAAACTCATGGCGATCAGAAGGAGCAATAGAAGCTTACGAACAAAATTGCAATCAGTTCATTTAAAAAGGAAATGCTAGGCAGGCGCAGGGCGCGCGTCTTTTTTACATCAGCTGACATCAAACGAGAGGCTTTAATTTGGTATTTCGCGAGAATTCACCCCTACAAACAGAAGCGAGTTCTAATTTCGGTTCATTCAAACTAATTGAAGAAGATGAATTGAATAAACTTGAAATCTCAACGAAGAGATTTAATATTAAGGGTAGTGACACCTATTATTAATTTTAAAAAAATCAGTATGAAAAAATTTTCACCGGAGCGTTAAATTCCAGTCCAGTATATCTAACTGCATTCCTAACAGATATTACCTTACTGGGCACACGTTACGTGTTTCTTCTTATCTTAGAATGTGACAAGAAATGCCTCGATA
Source organism: Pocillopora verrucosa (assembly GCF_030620025.1). Taxonomy (NCBI): domain Eukaryota; kingdom Metazoa; phylum Cnidaria; class Anthozoa; order Scleractinia; family Pocilloporidae; genus Pocillopora; species Pocillopora verrucosa. The sequence continues at coordinate 7,497 of NW_026709465.1, forward strand.
TTCTCTGTGAAACTCAAAGTAATCCGCCACCCAATACTAGAGTGGAAATACACACCGGTTATTGTAAGGCAAGATATGTTTGCCGAAAAGGAACTGACATAAGAACTTGCAGGAAAGGGCAGTGGATTGGAAGCAAAGCGCTCAAGTGTCCAGGTAAAGTTTCGCGGGTTGACTCGCTTTGGTTTGGATAAATTACAACCATTTGATCGAACAGAATGAATTATTACAAATCAAAATCCGTAAGCCACGTCGCCATTCGATGTTCATAAGTTGAATCATAAACTGGATTTTGTTTTACCGATACAAAAATATCCATTCCTAAGTTAGGTCGAACGCATTCCACCATAATCCATGATTATTACTAGTTTATGATTGAAAACGTAAGAAACTGTTCTCGTATTTTATTTCATAAATATTTTCTAACATTCTTTTTGTCAGCATATTGCGGTAAACCCGCGAACATTCCACACGCCACATTCTCTGGTTCCCGTTTCAGCTTCAACAGTATATTAAAGTACAGATGTGATCAAGGCTATGTGCTCAAAGGACCAAAAAGAAGGAAATGCAGAAAAAACGGACAGTGGTCTCAGGCTCCTACATGTTCACCAAGTAAATTGAATATGATAATCTTTACACACCTGTAAAGACAACAACAATTGTCAATTAAGTGTCGAAAGTAATCAGGGATTATTTTGATTTGCGTTATATTTTCAGGTATAATGATAAGTCAGTCTTTCAGTCGGTCAGTATGTGAATCACTCAGCCTTTCTTCTTACATCTCTCTTAAGTTAGTCAGTCAGTCTTAGGAGTCTTTTTTTTTAATATTTCTTTCAGATACTCATTTTTCCGTTCGTTCAGCCACTAGAATAGTGGAGTGTTAATTGGCAGGTGGATCGACTGACCTATTCCACAAAGTATCACCTTAAAATACAGAAAAGACACGAAAATAACAGAACAAATGAAAGCGCATTACAATAAACCGGTCTTCTTTGTATGTTTTTTGTTCACAGATTATACAACCTGTGGTGTAAGTCCTGTTGATCTGAGGGCGAAAATGGTCGGTGGCGAGAATTCGAGAAGAGGCTGGTGGCCCTGGCAGATTGGACTTCGTAAGATTAACTCAAAAGGTATTTTGAAAGGAAAATTTGCGTTGTCTGGCTCATTCATTGAATGCTGTATATACAAGGAAAGCATTAGTAACATTTCCTTTCCATCATGCGGCAAATCGTTCTAAGTAGCCTTTGACTGTCTGTGGCCTTTCCGTACATCTAGGTAGTTCGGAAAGCCGCAGAACTAAAGAACAAAAATTTATCTTTCAAATCTCACTCTTAATCTTATATGATATCAACTAACGATTCTCATTCTATTGATTTATTTGTTTGTTCATTTGTCTGCCTGTTTTTGTACGTTATTATGTTCTCAGAAATACAGAGTGGCTCCATTTTTCTGTTCGTTCAGACGAGGGGCCAAGCTCGAAAAGTTACTTAAAATGCACTTGTCAAAAGCTGGGTTTTTTTCGGGCATAATTTTCTACGAGAAGTTATTTTTTAAAAAGAAAGTATCGGTTGAGATTAATAATTATTGTTTTTTATCTTTTTCCTTTTTCCTTTTAAGCGGAACTTGTGCTTATCTGTGGTGGCGCACTGATTTCTCGTCGCTGGGTTCTGACAGCTGCACAATGTTTTTACCACAGAGGTCTTCATGGGGCTCGTGTTCTCGACGATTTGTCCAATAAGTAAGCACTGAGTCCAATAATTCTCTTTACGTTTGAAGTTTAACCGAGTAAGTTTAAGCGAGATGCCTGAATACTTTAAAAAAGGGGAAAAAAAAAGAAAGCTGCCATACGACTTGGAAAAACATTGGAAGTTTACGACTGAATCGTGTTCAAAAACACTTCCAATGGTTATCCCGTGTAATGGACTACCAAGGTCAGAGCAAGATGCTAAAAATTGCAAAATACAAAAAATGAAAGTAATAGCAATTGTCTAAAAACATACCCTATGAGCGAGAACGGAAGCAATTTGCGAGCTAAATAGTAGCACTAATCATCCAAGACAATACCTAGCAATTACACCGAAAACTTATTTGACTTGAAAATAAAATGCATGCCGTTGAGGCGATCTTCAAATGATACCTGGTGCAGAACATCCATACAGCTCTAATCTTAGGCAGCAGGGTTTAGGATCGGTGCCATTCAACATCACTGGATCCTTAGGATAGATTCTAATCGACTGTGTTCTGATTGGAGGATCTAAGGTGTTCGACTTCAAACCATTGACATTATTGTTGCCTTCAAATTCCTAAAATTTTGACAAAAATTGAGCTCATCAACTAGATTATTTGCATAATGCCAATTAAGTTAACTTCATAATATTGAAGTCAAGCTTGATTGACGAGTACGCACTGTGTGCTAGTCCTCTTTGGCTAGAGCTTTGGATCTCTCTTGTGCTCGTGACAAATTAACTAAACATTTTCCTGGCAGTGTTTTCTTTTTTAGGTAAGAAGTAACACTGAATCATTCCTTCCGAACATTTAATCAGTTACTTCTATATTTCTCCAGGAAATTCCACAAATATCGATAAGTCAAATTAGTCATCTTAATATAGTCGATAGCCTAACTGGAACAAAAACATTAATACAGATAACAATTCTGGCACCTTGTGGTAGTGTTTCCAAGTTCCTTTTTCCAAATACTCGACTTCATATTTTGTTACCCACGCCCAATCAGAATAGCTTCCTTGAGTTGTTTGATTTGTATGTATGGCAATTTGTCCTTTGGCGCAGAGCACCAGGCATTTTTTCCGTCCAAACGTGCAAACTGAGGGGATTCATCTGCACTATTTGAAGACGATGCTGTAATACTCTCGTCTGGTATTCCTTTACTTCCCATTCCAAGGTCATCGCGGCAGCTTTCTGCAAAATAAATTTAAAAATGTGCCCTAATTCTTGGATGTTGTGGTTTCTAACTGCGGAACATCCGCCTCTTACAATTCTCCCATCATAGCTGCCATTAATCAGGTTTTTTTTATAACTCTGGGTCAAATGGTGCAGCGGCAGAATGTATCATGGGAGATGCGAAAGTGATAAATCGGGCCACAAGGTTTTCATCAAGCCTTCATTCAAAGAGGAAGAAAATCTTAACATCTCTCAAAAAAGGAAACTATTTGTTTTGACGTGTAGGTTACTCTATTTAAGAATTAAGTCTGGTTAAGATAAGAATGAATTGATGTGTGCCTCTCGATTTTCGACGGGATTGGATTATCCACAGGCAAAAATACTCACAATACATTCAGAGCTCAGCTCATTACAAGAACTTTTATAATTTGATTGTTCATGTGATAAGATGCTAATTTGGCCGTTCAATGTTACTCCTGACATAAAGGCTTTCGCAGATCTCCAAAGGTCCTTTCCCCGGGCGTACTCATACCCTTTACATAAGATAGTGTTTTCAGAGGAGGAGCAAGAAGAAGGGCAAGTGCGCCTCAGGGTTAAGACTGAGCAGCATCTGTAAATTTACAGAGCACCTACAGTTGCAAGGACCACGAACAATTCTTGCTTTGGATGGTTCGGAACAACAGTTCTTCCCAACTGGTAGAGAGTATTTTTTGAAATCTTCAAACCCTTCTAACTAAACCTTCTAATTTTCATCTGGAGACCAAAATAATGACTGTAATTATTACATCGATTTCTCAAGATTTCAATTTTCACATGACGTCATTTAAACAACAACGGCGTGACATTTTTGGCAAGACTCCCTGACTTAGGCTAAAGGAAGTCTTGTAAATTTCTCTTCAGCTTAGCTTCAGTCACACTAAGTTTCATTTGATCATTATATTATTATCCTTTCCAGTTTTGGCCCTTTATTGTAAATCCCTTTGGTGTTCTATAAATCTTTATACACTATAAGAAAATATTAATAATCAATAATCAAATAATAATCAAGATGCATTCTGGGTTATACTCTCAGCTAAAAAGATCTATGAACATCGTCGATTCATCACTTTTATACCACGAAGACATTTGGAGCATACAAGATATACCATAAGGAAAATTTTCTTTAATTTACTTTGATCAGACCTATTTAGTATCATCCCTAGACCTCACCAGAAAAAAAGTAATTCAGCAGCTTCCGGTTACGTGTATCTATTTACTTTTTATACAAAATGTTAAAATCTTGCCGAAAGGTGTAGATGTGTCCATGCAAGTATCGATGAACAACTATTGAATGGTGTAGACGCGTCAAAACATACTGCATCACTAGAACCAATGTATTAAAAGGCATCACAGATGCAGTTAAAATATCGAGGAAGGAGTCCACCGATCGGCTTGTATTTATCGTTAATTGTCAAATGGCGCCTTTGAACAGCAGACATGTCTTCTTACCTTCTTGTATTGTGTAACGGCAGAAAACAAATACCCATAACAGCAGTTGGTAGACTACTCGCATGATTCCGTCTTCAATCGAAATCTTTCAAAAATATTGCTAATGATAACTACGTTGCGCTAAGATCGGAGCTCTGTAATTCAGGATGTCGTCACTAAATTGCCGCTGAGTCTATTTAAGGCGTCACGTTTCAGCTGACGTGATGACAACAACATTCATTTGGACTGAATGAGTTTCCAGAAATCGGATCCTTGTGTTGTCGCAGAGATTTCTGGACTCGTCACACTCGCTAGAAAGAAAATTATGACGAAATGTTGTTTCAACGTCCAAGGAGACGATTTTGGTGAGAGATCATCGCTTCTTTGCCGACGCATTATCAGAAATAGGTGTGGGTAAATTGATTCAAGGGTTGCGCAAGGTTTTTTATAAACAACTGTGATGTATGTAGTGAAATCTAGCGATTAACTTTTCTCCATGTGCAAGGGATTAGTGAAATTGATAACGCGTAATGACCTCGAACTTTAGAAATAGTAGTTATGAATCGCCAAGAAATAACTCAATAAAGCTTATTTCAGTTTTATTTACTTGTGCTAAGTCCACATCTAGCTTTTTTCTTGGCTTGACTTGGTAATAGAAAAAAAGAAAACGTAATAACCGCTACCTCGAGGCAGCAGGAGATTGAAATGGTGTGCTTGAACATTAAATATTATCATGATATATTAAGTGATTAAACACCTACATTGCCTATTTGTTGTGATCAGTGAGGGGGAAGCAGCTTTGATAATCGGCTCAAAACTAAACCCTTAAACACTGATTTTTTTGGGCGCCATTTTGAAAAGTTGTGCATAACATTTTTGTCAATTGCCTCAAGAACACAGCAAAAGTAGCATAAATAGTCCCCTCCTTCTTTTGATTGTTGTATGGACCAGAAGTGCGAGTTTTTTTGAACTGTTACAAGAAACATTCTGCAGATAACAAAAATATTGACTGAGTATACATGTACCTATCGATGAAGAAACCTGGCTTTTGGTTACCTGGCCATTTCAGTTTGAGAGAAGAACACACTTTCAAACATATGGGTCATGCTAATGTGAAAAAAGGTAGGTTTCGAGTTTCCTTTTAAGGAGGCATCAAACAACGTTATCCTTTTTTTTATTTCAATTTGATAATGACTCTTTCAAAGGTGAATTGTGCTCAGATTAAAAATAGATTCGTGAAATGATTAGTTTAACACTGTAGTAAACTGTGAATGAGTCTTTAGTGGAAAAGTAGGTGTATTTATATGTCCTCGTGAGAGATTCTCGATACCTATCACAATGAACGTTATAGTTATTAGTTAAACATGTACAGGTAAACTTTATGGTATTCAGTGTCTCATGATCAGTTTTAACACACACTGAACACACTATGATACTGACCCTAATGCCCATCTCATGGTCACAGAACTATCCTTAACTTGTCATGATTATGGATAGTCTTGTTTCATTTTTCGGAAATTAGGCAGACTCTTAGAAATAGAGGCAGCGATGCAGAAAAAAATAAGCATCTCTGTCTTTTAAATGACGGATAACAAATGACAACCTTTTCCGCTTAATTTGAGAGTAACGCGCTGCTTATTTTCCGGCCTCAGCGCCGAAGGAAGCCTATAATTACTCTTTGCATAAGGTAAATATCTCTTTTCCTCAAGGAGATGTCAGACACGGATCCGAAACCGTGTGCGCATCATCAAAATCTTTAACTGATAGCTTTGTCAACTTTTAAAGTGATTTGAGTATTGTAGTTTTCGTCAGTCACCAGATGTGAAGATCACAAGCGAGGGAATGTTCAAGAGTCTCAAGACAGAAACCAACAGTGTGCAGTTCATTTCGTTGAGGAAAACCCTGAAAACCCCTTTCCATTGGCTCACACAAGAATAAGGAAATGTAGAGGCACGTTTCCTTTTCAGTGTCACAAACTTGAAACTAACCGGCTGCGCTGCTATCAAACATCAGTTCGCATTTGCCGAATGAGCGGCGTCTCCAGCAGAGTTTAGAGGCACGCACCCTTGCTATTAGAAAATTTTTACAACTTTTAGATGAAAACAATGCTGAAAGCTGATGCATGACATTCTCTTTCGTTTGGAGAGAACCGCGTTGTTTATCTTCCAACTGGAATGTTAAGGGAAGCTTATTGTGCATAAGATGTATGAGAGGTTACGTTTGTTCAGATATGTGCTTAATCGAGAATTTGTTGCTCGTACCCGCTCTGTCAAAAGTTTGTATGATGCAGTCGATATTATTTTTCGTACTCACCATATGTGACCATTACAAACGAGAGTATAAAGGACGCTGAAACCAACCCCACACGTCTATTGAGGAAGCTCATAAAATCTAACCTTCTTACTGAAATAGGTTGCTCAAATTGAGATAAGGATGTGGAAAGACAGCCTTTTAAATGCAATGTACTTCAACTTCCTTTAACACTGTAATTTAACATAAGAATATTAATGACAAAGGGGCCGCATCTCCAGCAGCGTTCAGTGTCACGCATCCTTACCATTTAGCTTGTATCAATTTGACTGATTTACATCGAAAAGCAAATCAGTTTCCCACAGAGTGTAATTGAATACGCCGTATTGTTTACCTTTATCAAGAGAAGGAAAACAAACAAGCGCTTCAGTGAAATAGCCTCTTCCTGCATTACCACCTGTAATTAACATCGCTTTCAATTTGCCGAAGGAGCAGTGTCTCCGACAGAGTTCAGAGGCACGTGCCTTTGCATATTAAGGTAATAATTCAAGGGAAAAAAAAGGAATGCTGAAAGATGACGCATGACATCTTTCGTTTGAGGAGTAACGCGTTGTTTATCTTCCAGCTTCAGAGCTAAGGGAAGTTTATTGAGCATAAAATGTGTGAGAGGTTACTTTTCTTCAGATATGTGCTTTTAAAATCGAGAACTTACTACCTTCACCTTCATATGGTATGACATGGTTGGTATTATTTTTCGTGCTCACCGTATGTGACGATCAGAAACGAGAATATAAGGGACGCCGAAACCAACCCTCACAGATAAAGATGATATTTGCAACGCCATTTAACACTGAGTCACACAACACGTAACGCTTTCATAAATGATCGCTGGCTTTTTCTGGAGACGTGAGCTTGGGCCGCCTGTGATTGCATACGACGTCTTGTTCACCTCAAGTTATCGAAAAAGGAAGCAAAACAAACAAGCGATTCAGTCAGAGAACTGTTCCTTGCATTTTCGCACGTAAATAACTTGCAACGACTTTTCTTTCCTAACCATGAACTAACAAGAAACCAATTGGTTAATAAAGCTTCCTGTAATTCGCTTCTGATTTCTATGTTAAACCTGTCAATTAAACAGTGATGCGGTGTGATGAAGTTTTAAAATATTTAATGAGCTCGATGAAATGTTGCCCTTAGTGCGACATACTCGAAGCATATCTGTTGTTGTCGTCACGTGGACCATCGGGGAAGGTACTAATGTAAAATAGCCGCTTTCGTTCTCCTTAGCACTCATTGAGATCATTTTAAGTACACTGTGATGAACTTAAGGAGCACAGTTTTTTGAAGCAGCTGTTGCTGCATGATTTTCTTTTATATATTTTATTTTCCTTCAATTTAAATAAAGGGTCAATAGTTTTTTTTACTGTAAACAACAAAGAAATTGTATCACATGCATCTCATCACCTGATCGTCCATGTCAAAGAGATTTAGTGTGCATTGTATACTATATTTGTTCTCTGGGGCTCAGATGTAGTGTCTACTATTTATACACTACTAGAGGGGGTTCTCATTCATCCTACTGTCCATGCTCACATATACTTAACGGATTTTTTTGTGAATTCATGAAAGTAGATCACAATAAAATTGGCAACATCATTGCTGATGAGGAATTACGTTGTAGAATTACTGAAGAATATATTGCTTAAGTCAGCAATTATAAAACAATCTATGGGAAATAGTCAGAAGACAAAAAACCATTAAAAGTACTTGAGGGGCGTCCATTTTACATTAATTTTGTACATGTAAGTAAAAATTAGCATCAGCAATGTCCCTGGCTTGTTTAGGGGTTGATATTAGTTTGCTGGGTTAGCTCTAAGTTCTTATAATATTATGATTAGGAATTCATCTTGGTAAGCTGGAATAGCTCTAAGTCTTTATTTGAATGTTCAATGGTGGAGCCTCAGAAAGCCAATGACACATTTTGAATCTTTATTTGAGTAAACTGTTGCTAAATTAGCTCTGGATAATTTATATTTTTCTTTTCACATTAAAATTTTTTAAGGCAGTAAATGATGTTGCAGCTGTTTGTACATCCTTGTCTCAGGAGAGTTTTTTTTTATCAGTTGTTACCTGAAGGCAAACAAGAAAAGATGTGTATTGAACAACTTTGTCTCCCAACATAAAAGGCTTCAAGGTGCCATCATAAGGGTGTGTTCTCAAAATTAGTGCTTGCTCATAATTGTACAATAACTAGCGCAGTTTTAATAATGTTTACCAAACACATTTTAGAGGTCAACTGAGCAGCCTTTACCACTCAATGAGTATAGTAATTTTTCACCTGAGGTCCTCTGCTCCTTATAGAAATAAAAAGAGGAAAAACCTATGCTCCCTAACAATGATTTCAACTTCCCTTTCCAATTAAAAAAAGATGAAAAAAGGAAAAATTTAAGAGATCTTAATGTTGCATACTCAAGAAGTATCTAATTTCTTACAACAGTGTGTTGGTTTTAGTGCGAAGGCGATCTCTCGATTTTGGCAGATTGAAGTTGCACAAATCCCCTTTGAACGATAGTCTACCCGCACTGGCCCTCAAAGGTCGAAGATAGGGGATTTTTCAATACAGTCTAACCCCACCCCCATTAGGAAGTAAAAAATTTTGATTATCAGTTAAACATGAACTATTTGCATAACACTCCTTTGAATACTCCTACGTTTTCAAATTTGCTCTGCCACTCTTCACCGTTTGTTCAATAGTATACTAAATAGAACTGCACCTTTTTTTTCCCGTTTTTAAGTTCCCTCTTGCGTCTGTTCCAACCACTATAGTTCCTTCAGGTCGTTGGCCGACCTTATGTTTTTCATTAAGAATTAGTATATCATCTTTCCTTGAATATTGGTGTTATGTTCCTTTGAAGACTTCCCACACGCGACGCGTGGCAGACGCATAACGCCCTTCAAGATATTTTCCTCCCTCTGTGAAGAGAGCTACGGAGCCTGGCACGATACGACCTGAAAAGAAAGGAACATAAAACATAAGGCGAAACAAATGAACAAAAATTCAAGGTAAAAAAATTGAAGTGATACTAGAGTATAACTCAGAACAGTTTCTCATATAAGGGCTTTACATGATACATTAAATAACAATTAATGCTCAATGTTCACTGTGATTTGGAAAAAAAGACGTTTTAATTCCTACATTCGAGTCATAAAACCATTCCATTTTAATTTGTAGATGCCTATCTAAACAGTGCTGGAGAGAGAACTAAAGGATCGATCCAATTCATCTATGAACCAAGTAGTATAACCTTGATGTGCTACGTCACATCCATATAATGTCGGAGTTAAACAACAACAGATTCTCCGTTTTATGAAAAGCCAAACTTGTAAGCAATAAGTAAAGAGCTTATATTACTTTTGTAAGAGAATGTGACTATGCTATGTGAATACCAATTTTCATATTTCACTTAATCACTCATCTACAAGCGAGAGCCAAAGATGATGGGAGATGAGAGAAATGTTACAGAAGTCGACAGGCTCTTCCCTGAAAGTTCTGCCAATCTGTTTCCATTTAGTATTGGAAAAAAAGCGCCTATACATATTCTGATATGTTGAACATTTTCTATATCTCGCCTTATCTGAATAGTTGTCACCGTAATAATTGAAACTTTGGAAACTTTATCTCAAAAGTACTCGTCCTTTCGTTGATTTAACACGATATCTCTCATGGAGGTACTCAAAGGTTCATCTTAAACCTAAAAATAAAATGATTAGTTCGTCAATAGCTACAAATTCAACCATGCGAGTTTCCGCCTGTGTCTAATTTCAATTCCATTTCACTTCGAAAGAGCCTTTTCTTCATTTCAAACGTTTCCTTCATTTCATTTAGTTTTTACATGAGGCATGACCTTTTCTCGATTCTTTATGTCAGCTGAGCTCTAGACTCCGTGTCTGTGTTCTTTGAAAATTGCCTCTCATAGCCTGATCATCTGAGTGTGTGTGTTTATATGGTGTACTGTATTTATTCTCTGGAGTTCAAATGTAGGGTCCTTTATCTATCTTAGAGAAGGTTCCCCTACATCAAGTTTTTTTTTTTAATTAAAACTTGTTAGTACATGCATTTGTTCATAAGGAGAGGACTGACTGTTCCGGCGCATATGTAAATTAATTCATTTGTGAACATGCAAATGTAGATCAGAATTAAATTGGTAGCTTTGGCACTGGTGTGGACCGAGATAGATAGATCAACAGCAACAGATCTGATTGACTACATATTTCCTCCAAAATAATGAGCTTTCTGGGCAACAGCTAGAAGTAAAAAACAGTGAAGGTATTTTTGGGGTTTTTCCCTGTCATTTTAAGGATAGAATTGTTTTTATTAACATGTCAAATTGCTAAAAAGAGTTGGTTTTGTTAGGAGACTGGAACTTGATAACTGGAAAGTTTTGTTGGTGGAAATTCTGTGAAACATCAAATATAACATTCTTCACTTCACTGAAACCTTCAGTCAATTGATTCAGTGATCACACTCATAGGAAATACTTGTTTGAGTTTTCTGGATTACTGAATTCAATCAGAATTAATGTAAGGAATGAGTTTGAAAGATAGAGATTGATTGATTACTGAGGGTTTGACTGTCTACACAGAGCAGGCCACTGATGACATAATGACAAGGCTTGACCTGCTTGCTAGTCAAGCCTTTACCCTGACAAAGCTTAACTCTTTGCTATTATTTCAATTCAGTCTTAAGGCTGAATGTCAATAATGTTATTTTTATTTGTTTATCTTTTGTTGTTGAATTACATGTAAATGTTTTTAGGGGGATAATCAAGGGTTTATTTACAGGGCATGTACAGTACATGGATTTTTCTGCAGAACCAAAAAAACACTTGTGACACTTTTATGTATCCAGGACGAGAGTTTGAAAGGTAAGGACTGAGTTTGAAAGATAGAGTTTGATTGATTACCGACAATTATCATTTTCCCCAGTTTATAACAGGGAGATGATCAGCTACATGCACTATACAGTTTGTTACTTGATCAATAACACCAACAAAATCAGAGGTAACGAAAACGGTTAACCCTTTGATCCCTTAGATTGTCTAATCTGATATTGTGATAATCACCCGTGAATAACAATCCCTGAGTCACAAAAATGTTGTTGATTTTTCATCATCAGAGTCAAAAATGGCCTCCCTTAGCTTATTTACTGCACCCGTGCGAAGAAAACTGAAGTGTGCGCGTAATTCCATCGAACACGAAGATACAAACTTTAGCACCTTTTTATTTCCAGCTTTCACAGACGCAACACTTTTAATAGCCGTGGTTACACACACCTTAGGTTTGGGGCCTTACGGAGCCTTACGGAGGGTAAATGGCTTGGGTTTGGTTATGCTCAGGTTTCATGTTACTCTTGGGGATGCGGTTACACTGTAAAAGACTCCCCTCAGGGTCAAATATAATAAGGTATGAGTTCACAGACCTGACGAATTGGTAGGAAAATAACAGAGCAACAAGGATGTTTCGAATCGAGATCTATTAAGCTAAATTTCAGTGATTCTCCTGCCTATTATACGACAGTCCTCCATAAATTTAACAGTCCAGCAGTTTTTTGCGAGAAGACACAATACAAAAGTTACAGTTATACATGAACAATGCCAGGAAGATATAAAGTCCTTGTTACCAGACTCTACACTGTAAAAAATTGTCTTTTACAGTGAATGGTTTGAAGGAGTAACAATTCGTTGTGTAGTCCGAATGAATCAGCCCTCTAGGGATCCCTTAAAGGGCTGTTATTGGTACTCCACTGTAGTATTGACAGACAATCTCAGCTGGATATATCACCATTCCCTTTTCGCCGATACAAAAACAACATTTGGTACGTTGAAAATTGCACAATGTTCATTTTAAGTTTTCAAAATCTGCGACAAACGGATTTTTCTTGATTGTAATACAGTTGTTACATCTCTTCATCCTCTAGGTTACAGACCTTGCCGGTAAGATTTAACTCTGATTAGCGTTTTCTTTTTCGCTTGCTTAAACAATATCGTGAGATAGTTAATTGAGAAAGCCATACAAAAGTGTATTTTTCTTGAAGAATGCTTCAGGAGCCAGAAACGGGGTGTCCCATGTCCTTAACCCCCTTTCCTGAAATAGAGCTTCCTAAAATTGAATGGGGTTTCCGTTTGGCCTTCTTCGACCAATTTCTAGAAACCACGCCGGTTGCTACTCAATTGGCCGAAGCTTGTATTTCTCGCTAGTTTATTTTGGCAGTTCCTTCGCCGTATCCCGTTACTTCCTGTTGTAATAAAGTTCGGATATAACGTGCGCTGTCATCTAAAACTTCAGATTGCAGATTGTGAACTTTGATGGTTTGCCATTTTGGACAGCTTTAGTCTTACTCAAACAATCAGATTATTTGACCCATTCTAACAAGGAATCTTATTGGCTTATTGTAGCGTGGGATGAAAGTTTGCCTTGAAAATTGAAAGTAATGCGTGGGAAACAAATAGAGAAGCCAAATTGATTTCGTTCTATTCTGTTGTAAAGAAGTGTGGAGAAACGCTCGACTTCGTACGTTTCTCTCCATACTTCTTTCGTGCTCTAGCCGCTTCCTGCGTCCTTTACAAGAGAACAGAGTTCAGTCAAGGCTCTTCTATTTGTTAATTATTTTCGACTACATTAGTCTAACATTGCTCTGGTAGAGAGTCCTCAGAGAAATATGTTTATTACTTGTATGTTAGTCATCATACGTAGTTGTAAACAACTGATCTTGATACTTTTTTAACCGCAACCTACATGGCTGCTGGTTATTTATTTACTTATTTATTTTCCACCACACATTAATTCATTCGTCACGAGAATTGCTTCAGTCTTGAAGATTTTATTTTGCACAAGGTTGAGCAACTAATAATGGAAATGTGAAAAAGCAAGTTTCTGTCTAATGAGGAAGTAAATAAAAGATTAACTCCCTTTATTTAAATCTTTCAAAAATACAATTTTAATTAATTCTTGATCATACGTATAGAGCTATTCAGAAAAAAAAAAACAAGTATTGTAAATAACTTATTTTGATACATTTCAACCGCAACTTACACAGGCTACTGGCTTTTTTTATTTTTTATTTTTTCCAAGAAGGAAACACTTCATGTATCTGTTCTATTCTCAAACATTTAGCAGTCCATTAATGTTTCATTTACTTAACACCAGAACAAAAGAGTGGGCGAGAAACTAAGCGCACTCTTTCCAGGGGAACCCCTTTTTCTTCACCATCGTCAAACCTTACGTACACCAAAGAATCACCTAAAGTGCGACTAACATTACCAGTTCGGTACCACCATTTGTCACGATCACTGAACTGATTGGCTATCACTGGCGAGTTAGGTGATACGTCCCCCATTGATGGCACTTTATCTATGATAAGCAATTCATCAGTCCTTGGATAACTGCGCTTTTTCTTCCCATCATAAACTAATGCGAAGTCTACGCGTGTGGGGGTTATTCCTGTGATCTTAGCTCGGTAGTAGTTGTTTGCACCCATGTTCAAGGCCCAAAATCCCCAAAATATTGCTCCAACCTGGACACATACTGAGGAACAAGAGTTGACAATCAATTAAGAAAACTTAAAGAAAAAATAAAATCGCGTTACTACGAATTTGAGCAAAAACACTCTCTATACAATCTCAGTAACATATTTAACCTGCTCGGGCTATTTACAGGAGCCATGCACCCTGGAACCTTTCTGATAAAAAAAAAACTGATCCAGTAAATTAATCGAGGGGAAAGGTTCTTAAGAAACTGTGATGCTGTGTCTGTGGGGAGTATAAGAAGATAAGATAATTTGGTTTTATCAACTGAGTTGACAATGTAAATTGGCCACCCGAAAGAGTTTCTAAAGCTGGATTTTCGAGCGTTAGCCCTTCGTTAGGCCAATTAACATTGTTAACTCAGTTGATAAAACCGAAGAATCCAATAAATTTTTCTTTCATTTTCTATTTTGCCTCGCTTCAACTGAAACAAATATATCATTCTGAAAAGAGGGTTCAAGTGAGTGGCAGTAGATATGTTAATATGTCGAAATTATCTTTATTATTTATGCCGCGCTTAAACTTACTTTCACACTCTGGAAATTGACCTTCCCATGCACCTCTTCTGCAGGTTGAAAAGGGTGAGCCTCGTACCTCGTAGCCTTTATTGCATTCAAACTTGATCACAGAACCGTCGCTGTAATTTCTTCCAATAACTCTTCCGTTTTTGAGTATTCCTGGCTTGTTGCATAAACCTTTAAAAAAACAGGCATTTGAATAAATACATAAACAATCAAGCAGATTAATGTGTAGGCATAGACGAGCAAAGAACAATAGGTGAGAATCAATGAAAGAAAATTTAGTGGATGAAGGAGTTAAACTAAGTTCTAACACAAACGTAAGGCCGCAATCAAAAAATCAAACGTTATAATCCGGACAAATTATTGGATGAGGCGAAGGACTAATGGAAATTGAATGAAAGCGATACTGTTAAGTATTTACCTAAATGGCGATGGATTATCCCTGTGCTACGTTATCGCTTTACATAGCTTGATGACGCCTAGTTAGGGCGAGTTAGTGTACTCCTTTTAAACTATTTCTTTTTATAAAAAAAGAACACTATGTATCAAGTGGTATGTTGCTCGCACCAATCAGATTCTTGCATTAGGTATGTATCTCGCACTAATCAGATTGCCGCATTAGGAGATCACAGCATTGGGGTATGATTCTGCTTATACCAATGAGAGACACTCCAAAGAATTTTAAGCTCATCTACCCAGTGTACGGGTTCATGTCCTTCGTGAGGACTTTGCCGCTATGATCTGGTGAGGTTAAAAACGTGTTTTGTGTACCGCTCCTTCGCTAACGACGCACACGTCATCAGCTAATAAGAAATTATCGGTAGAGCGTTTGATTTGGAAGGGCTAGTTTTGCTGACTCGGGCAATAAGTATATTTTCATAAAGCATATTTGACCGATAATCTTGTTTTTGCCTTGCGATTGCTCTTTTGGCGAACGTTGAAAATATCGACTGCAATGTGAAATATCTGTTTCTTTGCAACAACCAAATATAGAGCCTACGTTATTATGTAGTACGTATTTATGTTTTGTAGCTGATACAATCACGGAAATAGCGGGGTTGTGCGATTAAGAATCCGTAATTATCTACCGCAATACCAAATAATTGCCAAATACATACCGTTGTCAAGTACTGTACTCACTTTTGCAACTTGGACGAGCTGAATCCCATTTGCCGTCGAGGCATGTCAAGCGAGGATTTCCCACTAAACTGTAGGTCTGATTAGTACATTCATATGTGACTACTTTCCCGTGAGAAAAGTCTCTACCACTTCGGTTTCCACGATCAATATATCCAGGGTCACTACACGATGCTACGGAACAAAACAAAATTGAGGTTTATTTGGAGACCAACCACTATTTCATAATTATAAGATTAATAACGTAGTGTCTATCTCCATTTTGACGCGGTTTCATTATCTGGAAAGAACATACCCTTGCAAGAAGGAAAACTTCCGTTCCACACCCCATCGTTACAATGCAGAGTTGAAGAGCCATCCATGGTGTACGATGGATCACAAGCGTACTTGATGCTGCTACCATGTGAAAAATATTGATCTTTCAGGTAGTATCCGTTTTGCGTGTATCCATTTTTAGGATTGCCAAGAAATTTGCATTTACCTGAAATGAAGGAGATTTTTTTATTTCTTTATTTTAATGATTTCGATGGCTACTCAGGCCTTTTTTTTTAACTCCCAAATTTCTTTAAAAATTGGTAGGGAACAGTTTTTGAGAGCACATTTGCTATATCTTTCGGGTAGTTTCCGTTTGGCGTGTATCCATTTTTAGGACTGCCAAGAAATTTGCATTTACCTGAATTAAGGATGGCTAGTCACACCCAATTATTTAACCTCTCAAATTTCTTTGAAATTGGTGGTGGACGAATCGAAAATACGTTGGGAACAGTTTTTGGGAGCATATTTGCATACAGGTGTAAATACCGCTAAAATGAAGTATGTCTTACGGTAGTTCCGTTCTTATGATATAATTGCTGTTTTTTTTGTTTTTTTTTTTCAGGGAAGCCGCATTAGTTATTAAATCTTAGGCCTTGAGCAAATAACGATGATGAAAAACTGAACCGTTGAGCTTAAAACTATTATCATGATAGAAAAATACCAAAAACGAAAAGGCTAAAACTACTAATAGAAAAACACTTAGTGCTAAAAATAGCATGGATATGAGCTCCTTTCTAAAAACCAATAGCGTCGTGGTCTTTCATCTTATTTTTTTCTGAAAAAGGAAATGAGCGCTTTCTGGTTTCATTTTGAAGACTACTGTAATTTTCCTAGGCTGCTAGCCATGCTGGAACATTTTTTCGCTCAATATTTCTCCAGCATACTGTCAAGCTTTAGCCCTAAAAAATGTCTTTTTCTGCAGATTGTCCCTTCTACTGTACCATTGAAATATTTATTATTTAAAAATGTTTGCCTCAAGTAATGTAAAATTTAGAAAAGGCAAAAAATATCATAACCATAATTATCGAAATGCTGTATCACTGCCCCACAAGTATAAAAATACTCTTGTGTTTAACGCACCTGTCATGCGAAGTACCTAACGAATGATTCATATGGGTATGTTCACCTCTTAAAACATCTCACATTGCATCACATTGCATTACATTAAGTCGTGGTTTGCGTTGCACTTAAAAGTGACTGTACTACCATTCTTGAAATTTTTGCCACGGCGTATGCCGTTAGTTAGATGACCGGGATCTGGACACACGGCTATATTAAATAAGAGAGATAGGGAAAAACAGGGAAGCACATTGGAGATGAAAAAGTAGGACAGAGACATTAATCCTAAGCTATGAAAGAAAAATGTCATTACACTACAACGGTTTCTTTCTATAAACTGGAGTTAAAAAAGAAACATTTCCAAACATTTTCTCACCAACGCATTTCGGGAGATTGTCTCTCCAAGTGCCATCGTTGCACTGAATCCGTCTTTCGCCCTCAAGCTGATAATTTTTATCACAGGAAAACGATACCCAAGAGTTGTGGCGTAAGCCCTGTTGCTGTCTTTTGCCATTAGCAGGTGATCCTGGATCTTTGCATGATGCTAAAAGAACAAGAATTTTAAACCTTGGGTGCTTGTTTGAACCAGTGGTAAATATTTTCAGTTAATCTGTGCATGTATTGGATGTACCGTATAAAGAACAGTCACATGGGTTGCAACAGGAGAATATCAGTCGTTATTTTTTTCTCAGAGGGCGCGGGAACGAATCCTGCGATCTGATTGGTTCTTAGCACGGTCAGTATTTTCCTATCTCTGCTCACGGGCACAGTAACGCTTTCGTGAGTCGCTGAGTATATCACTACCTTCGTTACCATCTTTCATAAAGACATCTCATTTAAATAACTTATTAATCCTCTCTTTTCTCCCCCTCAAATCACTTTGGTTGACTGAAAAACATTGGTTTCGAAATAGATTTGTATAAGCTAAAGTGTCATTAAATTGATTGACAAGCGGCCTAATAATCGTCTAAAATAAATGTCAGTCCTTAACAAAAAGTACTTAGAAAGTTAAAACGTGAGGTATTTGGTTACAATTGAATTAATCGATGGAACTTTCATTCATTTAATATCTGAATTCTCTCAAACAGTTTGTTCGCAGTAAAAGGGTCAGCAAAGTTTTCAGTTTTCAAATGCGCTTTCGGTGGGTCTTTCCAAGTCCGTTCAATTGGGATATTTGTATGGTAAATTGCACCACAGAAACCGAAGGAATTCAATGAGAAAAAGCTGCATCAAATCCCCTTGTGTCTCATTCGAATTTAGCTTTTGTGGAGGAAAGACCAGATTTACACACGCTATTGCAGCAAACAAACGAGCAAACTCTAACAACTTCAAACTAAAAAAATTTGAATTTACTTACAATTGATTTCCTTACCATTTACTTACTGAGAAGAGGTTAATCTCCATACATACATTTATCGTCGATGAGAGTGAATAATACATTCCGTAAGATCATTGACTGTTTTTGAAGAAAACATTGTCCTGACCGTCCTTACCAAACTAGTTCCGTTGTTTTTCTAAGTGTACATATGCTTTTTTTTTTTTATTGTGACATATACTTGAACAAATTATATTTAAAAGTTTGACTGGAAGCCTTTTAGATCACCTTTATCATTACGCAAATGAAAATGTTTCAGTGAAGCCTCTCTCTTTAATTTGCATCACCTCTATTTTAGCTACCATATACTCGCTCATAAATTGTTCAGTTTATGGAAGATCTTACAATTCTTAATAATTACATCCCTAAATCATTTAGGTTCTTTTGGAAAGAGTTTCGTTGAGTTTAAGGGAAAAAATAAAAATGTTATTCACCAGCCTAGGTCGGTCCGTATTGGGAAAAACTGCGCCCTCAGGGGGCACAGTTTTTCCCAATATCGACCTCTTGGCTGGCGAATAACAGATATATATATATTCTCTTGGTTACGTTTTTCTCATAGATGAACAAGTGTTTTTGCTCCAATTTCTGAGCTTTTTTACAATGATATCTGCCCCGTCTGTGCTCCCGTAGCAATGGGTATTCGAAGGCTGCTATTTGCCAAATGTGTAGCTACCAACGATGATTTTCCTCCTTCTGCTCCTGTACTAACGGGTATTCGGAGGCTTCTAATTGTTAAATGTGTAACTATTAACAACGATTTTTCTTCTGACTAACCTCTGCACACTGGTGGGTTAGGGTTCCACCTTCCATCGTCGCACGTCAATGTGCTTCGCCCCTCAAGGGCATAATTGCCATCGCATCGATAGCTAACAGTTTTTCCATGGCCAAAATCTCTACCAGATACTCGTCCGTTGCGTATACTCCGGGGACGCACACATGAAGCTACAGTAGTCAGCCAAATGAAAGACATATGAAGAGATCAATATCATTTTCACTGGTCGGTGACAGGTTAGAGGTTCCTTATCATCAGTTGACTCATGTCATGTTTCATGTGTATAATGGGAACAAATCCTTTATGCATGTGATTCAGAGAGATGGGTAGCTCAACTAAGGGATGGGTCACATATGCAATCTTTATACACCTTATTGGTTCCTGCTTCAAATATGTTGGAGAATAGACGCACAGATAACGTCACCATCAGCAACGATTTACATTTTTTATCATTAAAAAGAACAAAAAAGATTCCATGCTGCCGTGGGTCTGTATAGTAATAGATCACAGAAAACGTCAAAATGTAGTAGAACATGAGTGACAGCATCGTTTATCTGTTATGTTTATAAGTTTTGCCATTTTGCAACTTTCCCAAAGATTTCCTTAAAACATCGTTGGCATTTTAGAAAGTAAGCATTCTGTTGCAACAGGAACTTTTAAGTGTTTTGTAGCTAACAAAGTCTCTTAAGTGCTCACCGAATTTTTGTTGTTAGATAAATCGTCACAGACCTTTGCATTTAGGAACATCATTTGTCCATCGACCATTGTCACATTCCTGAGTACTACTTCCCTCCATGGTGTAAGAGGCGAAGCAGTCGTAAGTGATCTTTTCGCCATGCTTAATCATTTCTCCTATAACCAGTGGGCCTTTAATAACATAACCGTCACGAGGTTTTCTCGAAAATCTGCAACGAGCTGCAAATAAGAAGTCAAAACAATGTGAATGTTCGTCTCTAGCTACAAACTAAATACACTTTTTGAGATAAAATGTTAGTGATGTGTGGGGAAGATGTCTTATTATTAGAAACTTAGACCTGATGGTTATTATAGATTGCCTTTTTAAGGTTGAAACAAAGAATCTTTGGGGTTTGCGTCTTTTTCATGGATGAGGTGAGAGTGGAGTAATATCGTTTTAAATACAATATATTTTTTTGTATGTTCTAAAAAATGCACAAAAAAAATTCTAAATTCTTAACCAGTTTAACGGGTGCCTTGACCTGTTCCTTACCTTAAGCTATTAAACGTGGGATTTAACATCATGCGAACCATTTTTTTTAGTAAGTCTCTCTGATGAATCATGAATGCTTAACTATAAGTTCACGAATGCCATGCAGCATCAAAGGAGGATGGATTAACATGCCAAAAACGTTAAATATACAGATGTAAGCAAGTAATCTTTTAAGAATGAAGACATACTATTGTGCACTGGAGGACTTCTCTGTAAATCGTGACAGTAGTTGGAATACAGTAAAAACTATAGCTGAAATAGCTACTTTAAAGTTAGTAAAGAATGTGTTTACTCATAAATGATTTTATAGGGATACTTAGTGCGGTTTCTTCTTTACCAAAATATATTGTCTGATGGATCAAAGTAAGAATCCCTTCTCCAATGCCGGAAGTTAACGTAGCAACCCTTCATCCATTGTGAATAGGCCTGAGAGCAGTTGCATACTGATTTTGATTCAAGGTTTGTCGTCCTACGGACGGTGGCGCAGGTGCCACGAGTTTCCCCTATTTGATATCGATGTGTTCATTAAAAAAAAAAAAACGTTTGTGGCTTGTTAAGAAAGTGAATCAAAACTTACCGCGGTACCTATTTAATCCAACATGTGACTCGTGAAGGACTCGTATTTCTCGTTTCAGTTAACTATTTAAAGTACATAAAATATTGAATTTGTTTGAGGGATGCCATCAGAATGCTTCCTTGAAGATCCGTTAAAGCGTCTTGATTTGTTTAATTTGAGGTAGTTACACGATGAACCCCTTTAGAATAAAAAAAAATCCTCCCCAAAGGGGGTGTTCTCCTTCCAGAATTTTATAGTTGCTGATTTAGGCTTTCAATATTTCCCGTCATTATTTTCTGGGTTGGGTGTTTAGGAAAGGGCGAGAAAGTAGGTCTGTGTAGTAATGTCATGAAGTAACTCTAACCTCCCTGTTTACGCTTCGCCGCTTATATTACAGATCTATAACATTTTCGCCACTGCAAGTAAATGTCGCGAGAACAATAGGCATTCTGCCCAATGCATTGCGGAAAAGCAGCACTCCATTGTTTGTTCCTTCGGTTTAGTTTAAATAACGTAACTCGTTTAGAGACGTTCAACTTTTTCTTTTATTTGCGCTAGAGGGTTTTTCCACGTCGATTCCTCCCAGGTGGAGACCGTGAAAGTTTGCTTTTTTATTTTATTTTTCTTACTTCTAGACCAATGGAAATTACACGTATGAGACATACCTTTACACGAAGGAATACTGCTGCTCCATTCTCCATTTATGCAGCTCAATCTTGAGGATCCGAATAACGTATAATTTGCATGGCACTTTATTTCCACTTCACCACCACCCTTCCGTGTTACATGTGTGATGACTCCGTTCCTTACTGGTCCAAGGATGGGACAGGAGGCTATAAAAGTGACGGTGTAACAAAGGTTTACTTATTTTTTTTCTACATATATTTATGATATAAACGTCATGTTTTTAAGAAAATATACTCATTTACCATGACGAGCCTGATGAGAGCAAAATATTTCCCGTTCGGACCGACTTAACTAAGACAATAAGTATTTTATTATAT
This sequence comes from Pocillopora verrucosa, assembly GCF_030620025.1. Lineage (NCBI taxonomy): Eukaryota > Metazoa > Cnidaria > Anthozoa > Scleractinia > Pocilloporidae > Pocillopora > Pocillopora verrucosa. The sequence goes on from NW_026709465.1 coordinate 29,659, forward strand.
GACCGCCTAGTCCTCATTTGTTGAAATCAACTTTTAACCTAAGACTCGATTACATAGATAAGAAGGAGTGTACTTTGGAGGAGCGCTAGAGCCTTTTTTGTTGATGTAAGTGAAAAATCTGTCAACAGTTCAAAAATTTCGCCAATATTTAAAGTAACCGATATCTTGCCTCGGAAGCTTCCAAATCTTTTTGAAACTGATAATCAAACTTTTTACCCATGAAGCTGTTATGTTATGTTTGGATACAATTTCAGCGGGATAAAATACTTTGGTCCGCCGCTAGTCCAGTTTGGCGCACGCGATTGCAGGACTAAACAATTTTTTTCCTGGTCCATATGACCCGTTTTCTTTCGTGAGAGACGAAGAGCTTGAGGGTCGCTGTTATTTACATTTCTTTGACTCGTTGTATGGGTGCAATCACTTCAACGAGAAATACCCCGTCCATCGCAGGTATCGAAGCCAGCGCAAAAACCGCAAGTGGCAACCAACGCAGGTGGTGAAAAGATCGATTCTTGCGTAATAATTCGGTTGAGGTGTTTTTCGTTTCTTTTAATAGCGATATGGGTTTGTGGTTGATGTTTGTGGTAATCAGTGGTGGTGGTCAAACGATGTAACTTTGATGTGACCGCATTGGAGAAAACATACCGATGCACCTGAATTCTCTTTTCAGCCACGTGGTATAGTTACACACCATAATCGGCGATCCCGTCAAAAGATGACCTTCATGACAGGCCAGATAAATAGTTGTACCGTGTGTGTATCTCACTTGATTCGTTCGTGGATATATGATACGTGAATTTCTTGGAATGGAGGGTTTTACACACTGCATAACTAGAAAAAACAAAGAGCAATGTCAATTTAAAACTTAGAACCTACCTTTATGACTGAGTAATCTAGCCAGGTATTATATTTGTCCCCTTTTATGTAAGTTAGCATTGAGAAGCTATATCAAACATTCGAAAGGGTGTTTCATCCGATATCCAAACACCTTGAAGTTGGTTAAAAAAAACTCGGCTGCGCCTCGTTTTCTCAACCACTTCTCGGTGTTTGGATATCGGATGGAACACTCTTCCTCGTGTTTGATATATTACTTTCATATATATATATATATATATATATATATATATATATTTATTTATATCATTTTAAATTGGAGTCGTTTTTGAAAACATACATATATATATATATATATATATATATATATATATATATATATATTAGAGTCTAATTTTTGTTTTTTGTTTTTTTTGTTTGCGATTTTAATTATTTATGATGTGATAAAATACAAGTAGACAGAACCATTATAAGTGTAGCAACCAAAACTCATGCTTTTATCCTAATTATCTATTTTAAAAAAAATGGTTAAGATTCTGCCGATAACCATTTTCTCCAGGTAAAAATTTATAAATGAAAGATTCGTTTTGAGCCAACTCTATTCGTGTTCCGTACTTCATCAAGTATGCGCACGGGCGCTTATCTAAAATCTTGGCTAAGGGGAGGGCAGGTAATGCGAATAAAGGAACTCTGCGAGCATATTGAGAAATAAATAACTCATAGTGACATAACTGAATGGAAAGTATTCTCCTGTACTGATTCCGCTGTAGTTCTCGGTCTTCGCAGTACACATAGTGGCAACAAATATAAAACAGGTAAATAGAACCAAAATAAAACTGGGCGAAGTTCCTGCAGTTTTGTGACAAACCCATTCATATTATAAAAATATGCTGCGCACAATTTATTAGCTACGATATATTCGCAAAACTCTTTCCTGGGATGTCGAGGAATTAGTTACCTTTACATTGCGGGACAGAAGAATTCCATCTTCCGTTAATACAACGAAGGCTACGATCTCCACCCAACTCATAACCATGTTTGCATTTGAAAGAAACCACTTGACCATGGGAGAAGCGTGTGCCAAACACGTGTCCATTTGGCAGATCCCTAATCTTCGTGCAGTAAGCTGAGAAATAAACATTGAACAATGATTTACGACATGAACATCAAACTTGTGCGGTCCTCAGATGCAAATGACGCAACGGAAGGGTAACAAGAACCGGAAAGTTTAGTGCTGAAGATTAGGATGAAGCCATTTATAAAAAGGTCAGTTGGTCTAGGAAAATAACTCCGAGACAGCTTACCTTTACAAGTTGGAACACGTGAACTCCAAACGCCCTTGTTGCATGTTAATGTTGAAGCCCCAAATAGATCAAAGCCTGTAAAACAAGTGAATTTTGCTTCTGCACTATGGCTGTTGTCACTACCATGTAGTGTACCGTTAGCTGGACTTTGCAGACGAACACACGACGGCAACTCTGCAGAAGAAAAATCGATTTATTCCAAGTGAATTTTGCGCATATTTAATTGATCTCTGAACATCTTCGCGTTAAATGATGAAAAAGAGCAAAAACGTTGCTTTGCAAGCAGTTTTAATCAGTTTTATGTCAAATAGTTGTCAATTTTTTAACGCAATTTTAATGCAAGTTAATTAGTTTTACGATCTTTTCGATAACTTACTATGACAATAGGGTAACTTTCCATTCCATCGTCCATCTATGCATTCCAACCTCGTCCTACCGATCAGCTGGAAACTGTTATTATCACAGCGAAATCCTATGGCAGCCTTGCCAACTTGTGGGGTCACATGAGATACTTTACCATTTAAAATGTTACGCAACTCCGGACAAAACCCTGAATGAAGCAATAGAATTTTTAGGTGGAGGAATGAAATAATGCTTCTGATTACTATCTTGTGTTGCGTATAAAGCATTATATCTTTTCACTATTACACAAGTGGTGATAGATGACCACCGATAGGAACCAAACCTCTTTCATCGTCATTTTGCAACTCTCTTTGTCTCTGTAGTGATTATCTATGACATTTCTAGAAAGCTGCACCTTGGAATTGAAAAGTTTGACATGCAAACATTAATTTTTTGCATGAATCACCGAATGTTATTGTCAAATGCAGAACCACTAAACAGTGCCGATCTTAAGTTATGGAACGTTTTGTTTTATTCTAAAGAGAATTTAATTGCGTCATACCCAGACATCGGAATTGTGTCTGTGTCCATTTGTTCCCATTGCATGTTATAATTGGCATTCCATCCAGATAAAAACCCTGTTTACAGCCAAAGAGAATAACTTGGCCGTTTTGGTACTTTTCTCGCTGAGTGGGATGAATGATGACTGAGCCATGAGGAGAGGTTGGTTGATCGCACGTCGAGCCTTAAAAGAAATTGACAGCTGACGTCAAGATTTCGAGACGAACGGTGAATTGATGTCACAATGTATAATTCCTTTACAACAAATGACCTGGGTTAAGAAACAAATAGTTTTCGCCTAATAATGGTAAATTATTTGCAAAGAAAGGCTAATTTAGTGACCCTGTCACGTTTAACGTTAAGTCCTAATGTTTCTTAAACACTCTTAGAAATCATGATCCCTGTTTCCGGATTTGTTGAGCATGCACTTTTCCATACGTGTCAATAAATCTCTTTTAATTATCTTGTTTAAATTGGATGAGTTAGGTATCAAATGGCTCAATCGGAACAGACAGAGCCTGAGACAGAGCTGCCCTTAAGAACCTGGCTAATTAGCTTTAAGACCAAGCGCTATAGTGGCGAACGTTTTTTTGGCGATTTGTGCTGACCCTTATACCCATTCCATGGTCACAGACCTATCCTTTACTTGTCATGAGCAATTGTGAATAGTCTTGTTTCATTTTTCGGAAATTAGGCAGATTTTTAGAGATAGAGGTGGCGATGCGGAAAAAATTAAGCATTTCTGTCTTTTAAATCACGGAATGCTGAATAAAAACAAATGGCAACCTCTTTTGCTTAATTTGAGAGTGACGTGTTGCTTATTTTCTGGCTTCAGCGCCAAAGGAAGCTTACTACTCGTAGCATGAGGTAAAGATCTCTTTTCCTCAATGACATGTCAGACACGGATCCGTGCGTCATCAAAATTTGTAATTGATAATTTTGTAAACTTTTAAAGTGATTTGAGTATCTTACTTTTCGTACTCACCAGATGTGACAATCACCAGCGAGAGAATGTTCAAGACAAAAACTAACAGTGTACAGTTCATTTCGTCAAGGAAAACCCTGAAAACCCCTTTCCACTGGGTTGCTCAAGAATAAGGATATGTAGATGCACGTTTCCTTTTTCAGTGTCATATACTTAAAATTAACTGAGCTGTTATGAAATATAAGTTCACGTTTGCCAAAGGAGCGGCGTCTCCAGCAGAGTAAAGTGGCACGCGCCCTTGCATATTAGAATTTTTACAATTTTTAGATGAAACCAATGCTGAAAACTGACGCATGACATCCTCTTTCGTTTAGAGAGAACGAGGTTGTTTATCTTCCAGCTTGAGTGTTAAGGGAAGCCTATTGAGCATAACATGTATGAGAGGTTACTTTGGTTCAGATATGTGCATAATCGAGAACTAAGTTGTCGCTCGTACCCGCTTTGTCAAAAGCTGATATGATGCAGTCGATATTATTTTTCGCACTCACCATATGTGACCATCACGAACGAGAATATAAAGGACGCTGAAACCAATCCCACGCGTTTCATGAGGAAGCCCGTAAAATCTAACCTTCTTACTGAAATAGGTTGCTCAAATTAAGATAGGGTGTGGAAAAAACACGTCAGCAGCCTTTTAAATGCAATGCACTTCAACTTCCTTTAGTACTGTAATTTAACATAAGAATATTAATGTTGAAGGGGCAGCATCTCCAGCAGCGTTCGGTGTCACGAATCTTTACCATTTGGCTTGTATTAATTTGACTGATTTGCATCGAAAAGCAAATTAGTCTCCTACATTGTGTAAACAAACAAGCGATTCAGTGAAGTAGCCACTTCCTGCATTTCCACCCGTAAATGATAAGATAAAACGACTTCTCTTTACGGACAGCTAACAAGATACCAACTGGTTAATTAAGCTTCCCAGCTTTCCTTTTAATTTCTTGTCCGATTTCGTTGTTAAATTAAAACATGATGTAGTATGTTTTGAACTTAAATAATTGATTTTGGAATGAGCTTACTGAACAATTAAATTTCCTGATTTTGACATACTCGAGGAAAAAATGTCTACTTAAAATCATGTGAGGGTAATTGAGTGAGAATGGGTAAATCTTTTTCATTTCTTCATTTTGGTTGTCGTGTCATTCAAGAACTTGGCGACTGAGCCTAAACATCGAGGAGGTTAATTGTTTTTGACAGTTTCTGCTGACCCTTATGCCAATTCCATGGTTGAAGCCCTGTCACTTTCTTTTCGTGATCAAATGTCGATATTATTGGTTTTCTTTGCAGAAATCAGGCATATTATTCGAAGTGACAGC